>QKYT01000369.1:98496-109222 GCA_003550305.1 Glomus cerebriforme | reverse complement strand
GGAATACAAAAGTTAATCGTGAGTCTTAACTATCTGTTATATACTTTGAAATTTGAGTATTACGTGTAATTTTATTTGCTCTACAACTTTACTTAATCTCAAAAAGTAGGTTTTGAATGCCGATTTTGAGTTTAATATAGAGAAACTGTTAAAAATGCAAAAATCAGAGTACGAAAGTTAATTGTGAGCCTTAACTATCTGTTACATACTTTTGAAATTTGAGTATTACGTGTAAATTTATTTGCTCTACAACTTTACTTAATCTTATAAAGTAGGTTATAAATGCCGATTTTGAGTTTAATATAGAGAAACTGTTAAAAATGCAAAATTAGAGTANGAAAGTTAATTNTGAGCCTTAACTATCNNTTATATACTTTTNAAATTTNANTATTACGTGTAATTTTATTTGCTCTACAACTTTACTTAATCTCATAAAGTAGGTTNTNAATGCCGATTTTGAGTTTAATATAGAGAAATTACAAATTTTACTTAATATATATGTCACAAAACAGTTTGCTTAGCAGAGCCAAATTTTCTTAAGTCATAATGAGAGTTTGCTTAGCAGAGTTGAAAATAGTTTGCTTATTGATCATAGTAAATTTTGAAATTTTCATCTGACCTATACATAGATTGTTCGGGATTCTAGTTACATACCAGTTGAGAGCAGCATCTTTAAGATATCCTACGACAATTTGAACTTTTCTGTTGTCTAGCCAATTATTAGCAATAGCAGCTCTATTAAAAATTTCAATCCACTCATAAGGATCTTTTTCATTCTTTTCATAAAAATCTGAAACCTTAATAAGCAATAATTCATGAGCAGGAGTTTATAATTGAGCATTAATTTAAGGTTGACCTTATCCATAAATAGCTTGAGCTAATGCATTTATTTGTTGAGTGTTTTGATTTAAATTATTAAGAAGAGCATTAAGTTGGTCTTGATTTATTGCTATAGGATTATTTTGTATAGGAGATGAAAGTTGATTAAATGATTGATAGATATTTTCTAATAAGATATTAGTTATAGGATTATTAAAACTAAAGATAGCTTCAAATATTTTATGAGTATAGAAATAGAGTTTTAACAGAGAAGAATTAATTACTTGGAATTATATACTTTGTAATAACTTAGCGATTAATTGGATTAGATATTCAAGTTCAGCTGTCTGAATATTTTGTGTTAACAATTGAAAAATGGCAACTATAGTACCAGACTACTAGTATAGAGTTCAGTATTATGATGAATATATATCCATTGCCAAAAGTATAAGAATTCTATAGTTAAACTTGTTACTGGTATAGGAGAGTAACAGAATTGATAATAAACTTTCCTAGATGAATTATTTCCTATTTAGTGGACTCTCAAATATTGATTTATTTAGTTTTCTGAGGTAATATAATATGGCATAAACTGAGTAGTACGTCACTCTAATTTATGATCTGGCAGGAATCACCACTTTGTTAACTTGAAATAGTTTGTTATCCAAATTAACTATGAATAACTTTAGGGATTTTATTAAGCCAAGTTATTCATATTATGTAATCATATACATTTATATATTGAACTACAAACACTAAAAACAATATATAAAAATAAAATAAAAAGAAACATGAAATATAAGAACAGGTATCAAGATAACAGAATAACCCTAATTAGACTAATTAACAGAACAAATCAAATTAACTAT
The DNA here is from genome assembly GCA_003550305.1 of Glomus cerebriforme. Lineage (NCBI taxonomy): Eukaryota > Fungi > Glomeromycota > Glomeromycetes > Glomerales > Glomeraceae > Glomus > Glomus cerebriforme. The sequence continues at coordinate 107,534 of QKYT01000369.1, read as the reverse complement.
CCTAAGACTACCCTACTTTACTATGAGTATGTCAAACTTGGCAGTAAAGATTATAGTGCAAAATATACACAACTCGACAAAGAATATCATGGATAGAATGAAGAGAAGGAAAGCCAGAAACCACCAGCTTGATCAATGATCAGAGAATAAAATCCCAAAGTAGGAGACCTCCATCAGAAGCATTCAGATACCAACAAAAAAGAGCACCAAGTTGAGATATATAACACCAAGGAGGCAGTCTGAGTGGAACTCATATGGGAAATAAGAGAAGACAAACAAGATTCCAAAATGAACTTTGATAAAAAGAAACAAGAAGAGCAAAGTCAAATGTAATTGATGTCATTATTAGCGGAAAACTGAGGTAAACAACACAGATCAGAACAAAATGGATAACTTGAGTCAGAATTATACAGGTCTGGATATCAGAGACAAATTCTAAAGGGTAAAAAGTTCATTGAATAATAACTTCATTCTAAAAGAAAAGAAATTTGAGTCTGTGAAAGCAGAACATTTACTACCTGCCAAATGATATGGTAGTAGAGATGAATATTGAAGGCAAAGTTAGGTAAAAGACTAATAAACATTAGCAAAGAGCAGTGAAAGTGAATCAAATCATTGTAAAGAGAAAAATTGTTTAGTGAAATGATATTGTGTAATCGTGTCAGAGAATTTCTGAGGACTAACTTCAATAAGAAGGTTGTTGAATTTTAAGGACATAGGGAGCTGAGAGATTTGAGAAGAGACAAAATCTTCTGAATCAAGACTTAAATCTTCCTTGACGAAAGCGTCAGAACAGTCATTGAAAGGATCTTCAGAATGACCTTTAACTTTGTAAAAAGAAACAGAAAGTTACTTAAAAAGTATCAAATAATCTACTGCCGATTACAAGATGAAATTCTTCAAATGGAAAAGACATCTGAGTAAAAGGTTGTGGTCAAATTGCAAAATAGAAAAAATGGAAATAACAGAAGAAGAATCTGTATAAATATGAATCAAACTATTGCAAAACGAATGGTCAAGAATAGAGATAATAGCTAAAAGTTTCATGTAAGATAATGAAGGCCATAAAGATGCTGAACTGGATAAATGAGCTAAAGGAAGAGCTGAATCTAAAGGTTTAGAAGAAATTTGAAGCCAGCTATAACCAAGTTTACATGTAGTAGAGTCTAAAGAAGCTAAAGAACCATTAGAATAAAATAGCAAAGAGGAAGGTTAGTGAAAGAGAATAAGATCAGAGATGTTTAAAAGGACAAAATTCGTAGGAAGAAAGTCTAAAGTGAAAAGAATTGCACAGAAAAAATCAGGAAAAATATTCAATCAGATTTGATAATGATAAAAAATAGATTCTACCATACAAGAGAAAAGTGTTAGGGGAATAAACAGATGAGCCGCTGTAGGTTGTTTTTTATTGCTTAGGAGCTTAATTGTTATAAACAAATTAACCAAAACCAAACAAGAAGATTTGGAAATACTAGGATGATTTCTCTCTGTAGGGATATGATAATTGTTAGTTAATATAGAGATATTACAACCTATACATCTATGAAGCTCATAAGGCACTGTAGAAGGTATGAGAAAAGTGAAAGCTGAGTAAATAGGTAACCAATGTTCAATTTTAATAGAAAACATGGCAGATCAAAATTTATAAATTTGATCATAAATAGTGGAAGAAGAAAGAGCTGACCAGGAGGTAATAAATAAATGTTTGTTGGCTTTATTTTCTTGAAGGGAAACAAATCGTTCATCAGGGATCAAGTTAGGAGGAAGAACATATTGAGATGCAAGAGCATGCGATGGGAGATTGGGGTAAAGAGAACATTCCAATAGTAAATATCAGGCCAGAATTTTACTGCCTTTTTTGTAAGTAAGAGTAGATTTCAGGTCTGTTTATCTTTTATAATAAAGGTCATCACCAGAAATCAATTGCGAAAGGAAAAGAATACCTTTGACTTGAAAATGTAAGATAGCGATGGATAAAGATCAGGAAAAAGATCAACTAAGGAAGAGAAACCACTGAGAACCTGTTTGGCATAAGAAGAAGAAGTCGAGTCAATAGAAAAAGTAATGTTCAGAGAAGAAGCTAAAGCTAGAATTTTCGTAATAAAACTTGATTTGAAATAAAGTTTCTTTGACCAAAACGACCAATGTCTAAAATAAAGGGAAGAATAAGACAACCAAAAAGAAGATTGAATATTATCTAAGCAAATTTGAATAATGTCAGAAAGAAGTGAAGAAGAGTTTATAAAAGAAAACAAATTAAAAATAGAACAATATTGTAAATGATTAAAAAGATCTTTTAACCCATAAAATTAATGCATAAAAAGCGTAACATTAGGAATAGAAGAAGTGAGGTGAAAAGTATTTTTCAGAACAGTTCTAAAAGGATTAGTGAAAGAATTACATTGAAAATGAGAAAAAACAGTCATTTGTGAACAGTATTCCACCTGGGAGAGAATAACTGAATTATGCAAATAAATTAACTGTTTATCAGTTAACAATTTAACACATAAGATAGAACTAGAAAAGAAATACTCCTGCTTGAGTTGTTGAATGATGAATCTAAAGAAACAAGCCAAATTAAACCAAATGCCAAGAAAGCGAAAGGAAGAAAAAGGTAGAAGTACATCAATAGAAATAGATGAAGTAAAGTTGAGTGTGAAATGAGTGAGGCTGAAGAAAACTAGGCCATTAGAAACAGCATCCGGATTGTTGCATGTTAATACGTATTTGGAGTGATTAGCAGAAATATTATTAAAAGAATAAAATTTTTCAGTAATCGAAAGAAGATCAGATAAACCCTCCTTCGAATGAAAGATAAGTGTAGAATCATCTATAAAAGTAAAATTACTAAAGGATAAGACTGAGTTGATAGTTAAATGCGGAGATAAATTAGAGAGAATTTAACTTGATAATTTGTAAGGAGCAGAGGGTGAAGTGATAAGCTCAGTAAGAAGAGGATCGAAGTAAATAACCCATAACAGAGAGGAAATAACTTTACTTTGATCGATTCCAATTTTGATATCATAAGAGTCAGAGCAGCCAAAAGGTATAATAATGCGGTTGGAGTGATGAGTGAACAGATTAATAATAAACTTGTAACATAAAAATGGAAATTTTAAGCAATGCATAGCTACATCTAACATTTTGAGGCTGATAGAATTAAACGTCTTAGAAATGTCTTGTAATAAGATCCAAAGTTCCTTACCATTCTGGGCAAACACCTACTTATTTTTCTTTCATTTTATTAGAAAATGCTATACGTAAATACTGTTAAGTATGGAATGATGATACATAACTCTTTAAAAGAGATAAAATTAAGTTCACAAAAAGCGAGATAAAAAGAGACTAACTAATCTATATATATACAAATTATAGATAGAGAACAGAATTACTTTACACTATAAACTCTAAGTATATATAGTCAAAAAATAAAATTAAAATCAAAACTAATCTAAAGAATTTAAACCAGATTCTTTAGAAGAATTAAAGAACAATAAATCTAAACCTTGCAAAAAAGCAAAAGCAATATTATAGGACTCAGAAGATTTGGGAACAAAATTATAGATAATTCTAAGACAACACAAATACTGTTGTTTAGTTACATCATAAAGAGATTTATTAGTAATATATTCATTACATAAATGAAAGGCGATAAAAGCTGAAGTTCAATATGAGAAGATGATGAAAGGGGAAGATAAAAAGTTTTCCAAAAAAAAGATGTATAAGAAAAGCAAAGTAAATTATCTTCTTGCTAAGTAAAACCTAGCTCACAAAGGGAAAGCTTAGAGAAGAGAACATTATCACGATCATTGTCATTCATAAAAGGATGATATGTACCAGTAGAGGAATTAAAATGACCTTCTGCTACTAAAAAGAGGCTAAGTAATAAATATAAAGAAGTTTGAGAAGGGGCAAACTCATAAATAACACAAAGTTCTTTCAAGATTTTTAAACGTCTTGAATTAGAATGTGAGAAGACGTGAAAGCAAAAAATTAATTTAAGACAATGTAAAAGACTATTTTTAATAGAAGAAGTAGGAAGAGAAGAAGGAGTCATAAAGCGATTACAATGAAAAGAATGAGAGCGGGTAAATGATTACTTCTTTTAGTGATATGATGATTACTAACATGAGAAATGATAGAGTGACTAGAATTCAGTTCAGATTTGCACAAATATCTACACTGACATAATAAGAATTTCTTCTCATGGGCAGATAGATCATCCAAAGGTAAAAGGTTTAACAAATGGATTAATAGCAAAAGAAAAATCAGATAAAAGAATTTATCTGTAGTTAAGATAATCTTGTATTGGAAAGACAGGAAAATGCTTGTGATAATATCAACCTAAGTGGTAATTAGTAATAGTTTTAGGAAAGTCAGAAGACTTAGCTGAGTGATCAGGCTGATGAGAAGGTGATGGTGTAGTGATAAGCTCATGGTCATGCAAATAGCAATTAAATCTATTATTAAACATAACATAAGCATAAGGGAGAGAACAGTGATAAGGTAAATAGAGACCCAAATAAAATGTGGTAAACTTCTAACTAAATTTAATGAAAGTGCAGGTATGTCTGTTATTTGTTGAAGTAGAATTGCAATGATTGTTGAGAGCAGTAATCTTATTCAAAAGAAGCTGTCAAATATGACAGAAATACTTATTTTGAATATAGCGAGAAAGAGATTTTTGGGACTTGAAGAAATAAGTCAAACATTTTGAAATAGCAAATTTATCATTAGATTTTTTACAATGTGATGTAACTTTATATGAAGGTATAGAAGGAGAAAATTGATAGTTATTCATATGAATAAACCAATCAGAGGAGTCAGCATCAAATTTAAATAAAAAGTAAGAATTTTTCTTTGTGAGGATTGTATAAAGTATTAGAACCCACATAATGTTTAGGCAGAATAGGGGGTATATGACTTGAAGGAGATAGAAAAAGGTGTAATGTGTTTAGTATGATATTTGGATTGGGGTACAAAAGAAGTGAAAGGAAATAATGATTGCTCATCATATTATAATTGGAGATAACTATAATGTCGACCGATCCAGAGATTTGTGAATCCTGATCATCATCCAAATCAGGATGTGTAATAAGAATGAGTTGAGGATCAACAAAACCAATTTGAAAAGAAGAAAAAGGAATGTGATGATTGGTATTTATAGTCATACAGCTTATATGAAATGCCCCAAAAAATACTGAAACAAAATATGTGAAAAAATAGAAAAATAATTTCTGAAAAAATTAAAAGCAAAAATTTGAAGAGAAAAAACTTCAAATAAAATAAGAGTTTCTAAGATAGAAAGGGGTTTTCTGATGTTGTGAACAAAAAACACTTAGTGAAGAAACTATGTTTCCTAACTGAAGTGTAGAAAAAATGTGATAAGCCCATCCGCAAAGTTTATGGACAAAGGATCAGCAAATTAAGTATAGTGATCGGCTATGAATAACTTCAGGGATTTTTTATTATTTAAAGTTACTCAGAATAAACTTTACAAAATAGTTAGTAGAAAAATATATATTAAAAAGTATAGGCTACCTAATCTAAACTTTTGTTAAACACCAAATACACTCCTCCTAATACAGTATCAACCTTTCCTCACTACGATCCCAGCTATACTCCATCTAATCTTTCAGAGCAGACCTCAGATTTAGAAATATCCAATATAAGAGGTAACACTATCCTTCTTATCCAATCCAAGTGAATAGGGGTGATAAAATTATCTGTCATTTTATACATCGATAAACCACCATTGCATTTTACAAAATATAATCAAGTAACACCTTATGCTGAGTGAGACTCTTACAGTTAGCATACACAGCATAAATCTACTCCTTCTATATCTCCCAGGAGAAGGGCACAGGTTCCCAGTTGTGACATACATCAATCCAACAGTAATTAAGAGACCTATGAATTATTAGTTAGGTAGTAATCACGTGACCAACTGCGATGCATCACCAGAAAATCCAATGATCACCATATTACTCCTAGACAGATCTACACCTTATGCCATCAAATCACCAACAGTAACACCAAACGCATCTGGTTGATCAAAATTTTCAGTATCCCTCTACTTCCAAAAGAAAATAGAAAAATACCAAAAATTTCGAAAGAAAAGAAAAAATACACAAAAAATAAAGACTAAAATTAGGAAAAACCAGTATATCTACCAGCAAAAAACCTATACAAGAAAGAGATTTCACTCCATAACCCCTAAACCTATGCTTAGAGCTTTCACAACACCCAAAGATAGAAAAAGCCAGACTCTTCCATATAAAATAACCTTATTCTTAAAAACTTTTGACTTTTAAGGAAGACTGAAATCTTGTGCAAGAGGACTTAGCTTAGAATAATCAGATGTTAGCCCAGGTATCAGTTTCAGAGAAATTATCCGTTAGTAAGAAAAAACCATTGTCAGTATGTTCTTCACCTAAAAGGTGTCGTAAACTTCTTAAATCACCACCAATAGGTAAAGAATCGTGAGAGAAGTACTTTTTCTAAGACATTTAAAATCCTACCCAAGTAAAAAGGCTGAAAACTTGCATTGTTATTTCTGCTAAAAGATGGATATGAAAATTATGGAATAGAGTTGATAGCGATCTTCTTATTATGAATAACTTTAAGAAGACAATAGCTTTGAAGTATTTTACATGTAAATTGAAGATGATAAATACAAAGTTACAAAGTTTATAGATAAATTTAATACACAGGTAAATACAATTATATAATTTAGGGACTTTAAAGATTTTTAGAGAGGATATTTCTTTTATTGTAGTAATTTCAAACTACAGAATTCACTATTGAGTCCTTAAGAAAAATACAGAAATATTTATATAAAATAAAATACATATAAATTATATAAATCTAATCTAAATTATCAACATTATAATATTTATCAGATTTATAGCTAAGATCAATTAAATCAATCTATATATATGACGCAGTAAACTATGCTGCAGATAAATCACATGTATCAGTATTTATATTGCAATTTAATCATATAAATAGTAAATTTTAAAAAATAAGCAATATCAACAAAAATTCTTATAAATTTTTCCTAAAGTTAGAATTTTAATTTTAATAATTGCCCTTTAAATTTAAAAAATAAGTAATATCAACAAAAATTTTTATGAATTTTTCTTAAAATCAGAATTGCAATTTTAATAATCGCTCTTTAAACTTAAAAAATAAGCAGTATCAATAAAAATTCTTATAAATTTTTTTTAAAGTCAGAATTTCAATTTCAATAATTGCTTTTTAAACTTAAAAAATAAGCAGTATTAATAAAAATTCTTGAAAACTTTTCTTAAAATCAGAATTTTAATTTCATTATCGCCATTTTTGAATTAGTATGATCAGATGATTTGTTGATCAATTAAAATTAAGCCACCAAAAACACTAAAAATAGCTAAAAACATTTAATTTATTAAAAATACTGCTTATTTTATATGCTAAAACATAAAAAAAACCCATTTAATAATTATTTTTTTTTAAAAAAAAATGAACCTTCTCTTTAAAGAATAAGAACTAATACAAGAAGAACTAATAAAGAAGTACTACTCTTTTCAAACTCTCTGCCCAAAAACCAAAGATCTAAAAAAAAAAAAAATAGTTAGAAACAAAAAAAAAAGAAAAAAAACTAACAAAATAAAAACAAATTATTACCTATTATTTAAAGGGAGTTGTTATGAATCTTTAGAGATTCTAGGAATCAGTTTTAGGAATTTTTTAGGAATTAGATCTTTAGGAATCAGTTTATAAGCTTTAGCAAAAATAAAAATGACAAATGATAAAAATGATTAATAAGGTTATACAATAGTAGCTTAAAGTTACGTAGATCAAATAATATTTATAATTTATATAGTAAAATGTGATTTTATTTTTGTAGTCAGAGAATCAATTTTTATTTATTACAAATTAATCACCGATCACACTAATTTGAAAACACTGATAATTGCTTCTTAAACTATAAAAAATAAGCAGTATCAAAAAAAATTCTCATAAATTTTTCTTAATCATAATTTCAATTTTTCTGATTTTGAATTTTAAAAATTAACAAGAATTATTATTGTACTTCTTTTGCTAATATTATCATTATTGCTGTAAATAGAATCATTATTATCAGTATTAACTAAATCAAATATATTACCATTTTAATATTTTAACATTATCATGCCAATATGGTTGTTTATGTTTACTTTATATATATTGGTCAAAAACTGATTTATCTTACAGATATTTTACAGATAACTTATAAATATCAGGTACCTAAAATGCAGAAAATCTGCTATATATTGAGTATCCAATATGAATATTATAAAATTAAAAAATACAATTTATTAATTATCTCACTATCCAGTAATCATAAAATAATAAAATATAGCTCATTCGATTTGTCTTACTGAGACGTATCAATGGTACTAATTTCGCATTTCTAGGTATGATAGATGTCAAGATATTTAACAAATTGGTAATCATACCTAGAAATATGAAATTAGTATCATTCAATACGACTCAGTGAGATGAATTAAATGAGCTATATTTTATCTTTTTATGATCATTGGATAGAAAGATAATTAATAAATTATATTTTTTAATTTTATAGTATACATACACAGGTAGAATGCTGTTCAATCAGGCATATGCCTGATTGATAACTATTAAAATAATTAGTTAACATAGTATATATATCGGATTAAACAAAAATTGGTGATCAATAAGACACATACCTAATTAAATATAATAGAAGTAATTGGATTGCCCGATTTATAGTTATTTTATTAAGTGATCATTTAAACAAAATCAGCAACCTGATTTGTAATAATTTGTAAAATCAACCTTCATAAAATTTGGCCTAAATTCAGCCGATTTTAAAAAAATTTGACCTAAATTAGTAATGATGCACAGTTCGACTCATATTCGACCCTGCAGAATGATAACTGAATTGTATACTAATTTTATTAAAATTAAATTTATATTCGACCTTGCAGACTAATGGTTAAATTATCACCGAATTATGCACTAATTTTTATTAA
>QKYT01000369.1:75291-90975 GCA_003550305.1 Glomus cerebriforme | reverse complement strand
AAAAATACATAAAACAAAGTATATTATAACTTTATTCAACAAACTTTATAACAATTTTTATTAACAAAATGAAAAAAAAGGAAGAAAACATATTGCAGCCGATATCTTAGACAAATATAATACTCCAAGTTCTTCAACGTCTAATCCACTTTTACCAAAAGGTGATGAATAAATGGTCGATCTACACACAAAAGCTACACATGAACAAATGTCTTCTTTAGAATCACATCTTGAACAATCGACATCTTTACCTGCTAACGAGACTCCAATGTCACAAGTGTTAGTAGAANCACTTGATTCGATGATGTAAATCGATACACAGCTTGATTCAATGATGTCAATCGATACACATTCTCCACATATACCTATAATGATATTTTAATATTATATTGGAAGTGAACAACATGTTGCATTATTATTTTATAGCATATAATTCAGCCATCATTTTTTGTATTTTTGTTTAAAAAAGGGTAATAATTCGACCATTAGTCTGCAAGGTCGAATATAAGTTTAATTTTAATAAAAATTAGTGTATAATTCGGTGATAATTTGACCATTAGTTTGCAAGGTCGAATATAAGTTTAATTTTAATAAAAATTAGTATGCAATTTGGCCATCATTCTGCAGAGTCGAATATAGGTCGAACTGTGCATCATTACTAATTTAAGTGAATTTTTTTAAAATCAGCCGAATTTAGGCCGAATTTTATGAAGGTCAATTTTACAAATTATTACAAATCAGGTTGCTGATTTTGTCACTTAATAAAATAACTATAAATCGGTTAATCCAATTACTTATATTGTATTTAATTGGGTATGTGCCTTATTGATCACCAATTTTTGTTTAATCTGATATATATACTATGTTAACTAATTATTTTAATAGTTATCAATCGGGTATATGCCCAATTGAACAGCATTCTACCTGTGTTGTGATGATTGGTAACCTAAACTGTGCCAAAAATCAACCTTAATTTAGATCATCATTTGACCTAGATTCAATCTGATCAAATTTAGGCCGAATTGTCCTATTTTGATTAGTGCTGATTGCATACAAAGTAAATACCCGATTGATAGCCTTGCAGATACCTGATTGATAACCTTGATGTGCATGAATTATGCCAAAATTTGGTCATCAATCGGGTACCCTGCTGAAGAAAAACAAAAAAAATTGGGGCTCATTTAGGTCATTCTTGGATATCCTAAAATGACCTAAATGAGTCCCAATTTGGCATTGTTTTACCTGTGATATTGGATATTCGATATATAACAGATTTTCTTCTTGCCTAAGATCAAATCTGACACATCTCAGATTAAAATTGTTAGGTGAGATATTTAGTTTAAAACATCAATTATCTGAAATATGTCAGCAGCTATAATTTGACGCAATTTTTTTTTTTAAAAAAACCTTTTTTTTTTTTTGTAAGAATGGGCTGTCTTTTAGGTAAGTTAAAGAGAGAGATATATTTTTTTAATTCATATATTTTTTTCAAAATGTTATTAACTGTCTTTTTTTTTTTTTNTAGGAATAGTTTAGAATGCTCTGTTTAAAGTAAATGTACTTTATATTTTCCTATAGTTTAACTTTTAAGTAATGCTACTAATCATTTCTTTTTTTTTTTATAGAAATGGATTAGGTATTTCAACTTCTTTAAGATAAGCATTTGTATTTTTTATTATTTTTTTTTTGTTTTATCCTTTGAGAAACATCATTACCCATTTTTATTTTTTTTTTTTACAAGAACTGATGGGTAGTTTAATTTGATTCCTTTAGGTAAGTGTTTTTATTATTTTTTAATTTCCTTTGTGTTCTAGTTCTATCCTTTGAGAAATATCACTAACTGGTTCTTTCTTCTTTTTTTTATAAGGCGGCTTAATTCACTTTCTTTAAGGTAAAAATAAACTTTTTTATTAATTTCTTTATGTTTATTCTTGAAAAACATCACTAAACTATTCCTTTTCTTCTTTTTTCTTTACAGAAACTAGTGGGCGGCTCAATTTGAATTCTTTAGGTAAGTTGGAGCTTTTTTTTTATTTTCTTTATTTTTTATTCATTGATAAATGCCATTAATCATTCCCATTTTTTTTTCTTTACAGAAACTGGTAGACGGCTCAATTCAGTTTCTTTAGGTAAAATGAAACTTTCTTTTTTTTAATTTCCTTTGTTTTTTATTTGTTAATGAACATCATTAATCATTTTTATTTCTTTTTCTTTATAGGAACTGGTTGGTAGCTCAATTTGGTTTCTTTAGGTAAGACAGAACTTTCTTTTTTTTAATTTCCTTTATTTTTTATTTGTTAGTGAACATCATTAATCATTCCTATTTTTTTTTCTTTACAGAAACTAGTAGACAGCTCAATTCAGTTTCTTTAGGTAAAACAGAACTTTCTTTTTTTTTAATTTTCTTTATTTTTTATTTATTGATGAACACCATTAATCATTCCTATTTCTTTTCTTTATAAATTAAGTTAAACATTTGGGCTTTTTGTAAAGATTTTAGAAAATAAAAATTATATTTAAGTTAAATAAATAAATTTATAATATAAAAAATTATGTACTATTTTCTGATTAATAATAAAATTAATAAAGTAATATCAGACCCTTATTCCTTGATCTGTAAAGAAAAGCAATTTATTACAATTCATGATATACAAGAGCTTGTTAAGAAAGAAAATTTAAATGAGGCAGATGCAAAAAAGTGAGTTAAAGATCTAAAAAGAAATTTGGACTTGCTTCAATTCAAACTCAAAAGATAACCCTTTTGATGACTTGATAAATAAACTACCAATTGCTCTCATTCATGATGATTTTGATGTGCAAAATATACTCGTTGGTGATGATATCAATTTTATAGGTATCATTAATTGGAAGTTTTCACATACAGAATCCCTTTGAGATATATGCAAGTATTCAATTTGGATTTGAGAAGTGAAAGAATTTAGAGATCTTAGTGACACAAAGATGGAGGAAGAAAGAGCTAAGAGATTACTTTTGTCAAGAAATGATGGCAAAATTGAAGACATAAGCAGGCAATACTAAACAAAAGAGAGCTAGATGGAAGAATTGAACATTTAGAAGTTTATGGTTTACAGCAGATTTGATAGTTTAGAGANCTTGCTAAAGTGTTTTTTTTAACAATTATTATAAAGCCAGAGAAATAGGCTCATATTTCTCACAATTTTCTTTGATTTTATTGGATATACAATACTAATTGTAGAAAATTGAACTTCTGTAACTATTGTTTTTATTATCATTTTTATTAATATAATATAATTGCATTTTTGAAATAGTTATTATTTACAATCCAATCATATTTTGCATTTGAACAATATCTGTGATATTAATTGCTGCAAGAACTATTTATAAATATAGTTAAGAATTATTTTAGATAAGATAAAAATACTGTAAAAAACTTTATAAATAACTATCAGGATTATTTTACTGATAATTAATAAATTAATACAATAAAATCAATTTTAGAACTTATACATAACATAGTAAAATAACCATGTTAATACTATTCTACCAGAAGACCAGACATAAATATGAAGAAATGTTTAACACAAACTAAAAAAATATCGGAAATACCATTTATCCCATGCACCTTGGCCACAGGACTTGGCAAATGAATGTGGTATTGTGGTATTGCTCAAAATAAATCATAATTTTAACGTTAATTAAACTGGCTATTTGAGTTCTGAGATTCGAGGGTGTTTGTTGTTTTTACAAATGTGACAGTCGCGCTTTTCATTACAACGTGCACATTTTTCTCCCCACATGCTAACCCACCATTTCCTGTGTTGCATAAATGTCAATATTTTATCAAGGCCGTACACCACAAATTATGAAAAAGCAATTGAACTTACTCATGTGAAGCGCAAACCCACTGGTGTTTCTCACAATGTCCCTTCCTAGACATGCTCTTAGACGACTTCTTACACCTTGGACAGTGATGAGTACTTGGGAATGGTGGCATTTTTGCTTGAAGGTTTAATGAGGGCCTAAACAGCTTTAAGGATGAAAGTTGTGCATCATCTCACGACATATTCATTCTTTAATAAATGTATGTGGGACAAAATTTTTTCTATAGAGTTTAGTCTAATTTATTTTTATTTATTTTTTTTTAGTTTTTTAGTTTATTTTTATTTTTAGTTTATTATATAGTTTATTTTTTATAGTTTATTTGGTATAGCGGGATTCGGGATGATCGTGTGGCTTGTGGCATAGGATGGACGAATCGTCCACTAGACGAATCGGGCCCAGGAATTTGAACAATATATAAGGGAAGGTTGGGAGGGTAAAGGACAGAAGAGGCAGAAAGTGTGAAAAATAGTTTTTAGATAGTCTTAGGAATAAACCGATAATACAGAGCGCCGAAAGAGGCAGTATTATTTCGTATTTCTTTTGATAATATAATAAACGAGTTGATCCTTGCCCAATTTATACATTTTTAATTTTATTGAATTCTGTTCTATTTTATATATACACTTTATTTTCTATTTCTGTTATCACCCGCAGTAATACGAAAATCGGTGGTAACATATGCATATTTTTTAAACGCGAAACATTTACTAAATGCTAACTTTTAAAGGTTTTTCTTTTGTCATTTCCTTTAAACAAATAAAACTTAATATAAAATAAAACAAACTCATAAAAATAGAAAAGCTGAAAAGGGTGAAAAATCTACTAAAGCTTCAATATTGTCTTTTCTTGAAATAAAAAAAAAAGACTTGGAGTTGAAGGCCTGCAACGCCGGCTAATAATTTTTGTAATTTTTTTCCGGGCTGGGTCCGGGTTCAGAGGACATGAAACTAGGACGATGATTTTTATACAACATTAAATGCATAAATTACACAATTCAAGTTTAAAATCACATAATTAAGATTTTTCCATATTAAAGCGCATAATCCGCAGTAAAGTATTTAATTATGATATCCCGATCATCAAGAGGACGAAGAACCGTATCAGTTTATACTAGATGCAATGAATATAAAGATATTTTTCGAGTTGATGACAATTTTCTCTTTTATAAATATTGTAATGTTTCTGTAGATTGGAAGCGTAAATCTATTGTAGATATAAATCAGAACTTTTAGATGTAGGATTAAATTGTCTTCCCGTCTTTTTAAGGTAGTCCTCAACGGATATTCTTAAATACTCCATTTAGGGACGTGGGATAGATTGAATCATAAATAAAATAAATCTATTATAGATAATCATTGCAATAGTCAAAAACATATTTCCAATGTAAAAACTCACGAAGAAAAAAATAATAAAACACTACAACTTACCCTTTCCTCTACTCAACGGGTGTTGGGTTAAAAAAACAACTTATCAAAGACCTTATAGAAGGGTAATCCCACATTTTTTTCACATGATTAGCTGCGTAAATGCATAAAAAAGGATACTGTTCGAAAAAAAAAATTTTATCGAACGAAAAATAACTTATATTTGCACTCCTACGTTCCTATTCTGCAATCACTTTCTCAATTCAAAATTTTGAAGTTATCATATCCAATATTAATTGATAGTAAGTTCATTTATACGTTTTTTAGCATTTTTTTTTAATTTTTCTCACAAAAATTCAAAAAATGAGACAATTTCGGGTGTTGAACATCAAAAAAGTTAGATAAAATTTGGTAGCTAGAAACAATTTTAGATTACTTTCAAAATCTTTTACATTCCATTAAATTTTGTATATTTTATATTTTGTTTCTCAAAACTGAAATAATATTTATTTCAAAATTTTTTCGAACTTGAATGGTATTTTTATCTGTCATGATTATTAAGAAGTTTCAGTTTTTGCTTCCATGATCTTTAAAGCCATAGATTGCTTCCATTTTCGTTTTTGTGGTCCAGTTGGCAACAGTCAACTCTTAAAAATATCATCCAGATTAGTTTCTCCTTCGTGTTCACGACTAGTATAGCTCATCTCGAATCTCTTGGGCAGACATATTTTGTCTAGGGTTAGCTGTTCCTGTGTGAAACATACATCTAAAACAATCCTTTTTTTAGGTATAATTCTTTTCAGCGGTGTTCTAATCTTTTGATTCTCCTTTAGATCCATCCTTTATGAAATATTTCTTCATGACTAAAGGAAAATACTGAACATATTAATAATTTGCAATTAGCATCAAATATTCACAAAATTAATTTACCTTTCGTTACTGGGATGGTATGTGTTGGTATCTGATTGTTGAGATCAACATATTCTGCATTCTTAAAATTTATTAGGTACATCCATTGTCAATCATATTGCCATATGCTAAATGAAACCGGGATGCACCTAATCCTAATTCATCATCTGAATGTTCTTTAGTTTCAGTGTTGTCATCTAATAAATGTTTGGTCGATTAGTAGTGTAAGAATTTTTATTTCACATATTTCACATGAAATGATTGTAAAATATTATACCTTTTTTTCAATGCTTGATATTGTCCAAGGTTTGTTAGATTTTGAATGTTGAGTAATCATTGGGTTTGGTTTGATAAAATTTTGTTCTTCAGTAATTTTTTTTATTTTTTTTCAGGTGAAACTTATTCTATGAACCAAATCCAGGTAGAGCTCTTCAATAGATATATCATATTCACTTGGCCAAGTCCCATTCTGCCAAATTTGTAATTCCTTGAGTAGTTCCTTTCTTATTTGTGATTTGATCTATTTAAATGCAAAAAAAAATTACTTTGTTGATTTAATATACAATTGAGATAAATCACAAACCTTGAGAATGATTAGGCTGGATGTATGCTACGTAAGACCCTACCAGATCTTTGATAGCACTTTTAATGTTCTCACCAGAAGTAATATTATACATATCTTTTGATTGCATGGGTTATTTTATAAAAAATATTTAAATCTAAAATGTGTGATGTGAATCTATCGCAGTTTTTGTCTCACTTTCCTCCAAAAATGTCTAATTTCTTATATTAATTCCATACTATTCCTTCCAATAAGATAAAATAATCATCAATTTAATATTATGATAGCGAGGCCTTTGTCAGAAACTGTTGTATCCATGTTGTCTTTTTCTCAAGAGTTTCTATAACAACATGCAGTGAAGAAGCAGTAGACCAGACATCCTGTTTTTTTGTTGCCTGAGCACTGATCAAATGCCGATTGTTTGTTTAATCCAGATTTTGTTTCTCTTGCATTTTTAGAAAGAATTCTTATTATAATCCAATTGGGCATTGAGGTATGTTTTTCGGGCATGATGTGACGTGAGTATATTAGTTGTTTTTGATATTCTTCAAGAGTTTGATAATGTGTTCTTGAAAATTCCAATAAATTTTCATAATTCTGGCAGGTTTTTGGATGATTTTGATCACAATCATCAAATGCATATCGAAGGCAATGACTTATACAGTACATGGAACATGGATAGCATTGCCTTCAGAATTAATTTGTAAAATCCTTGCAAAGGTACCATCTTAAATTTGAGATTGAATTATTATTACTAACACAATATTTTATATAACTATTTAGGAATGTTTAGAAATTCATCAGAGGGTTTAGCCCGAATAATTACCTCCCTCACTGATTAGCTTTCAAAATTTTAGCTATTATATAGATGCAGAAAAAGTGTTAATACAATTCGTCTTTGCCTTGAAGATTTTTATTGCCCTTCCTTCCTCCTTTTCTAATGTTAGCCTCCGTAATTTTATCCTGATCTGGGAAGTGCTCTTGAATTTTATCATTAACAAGATAGTTGTATCTTCAATATACATTTTATTATAATGATTATATCATAAATGGTATACATTAAATTTTATTATTCTGATGCATACAAACGTTAAAAATCACAAGCAAATAAGTATAGATTTTATTAATTAAGCTATGATACAATAGATTCTTAGTCCCTTTAACCTTTCTTTTATTTTTCTTATACTATATCAGGTAAGGAAAGATCAGTCAGATAGTCGAGTATCTCCTATATTTCATTTTATAGTACATAATTTCTTTAAAAAAAATATTTTTTATTGCATATATAAGAAACTTTGATCCTAATGTTTAACTCAGACAAACAATTATTAAAAATAACTAACAAATTACCACATTAAATTATATGATCGAAATAACAAATAAGAAAATGTTATTTTTTTTAAAATCGTTCTGAAACTTAGAAAATTTATTAGTTAGTAGTATACATTTTTTGAAAAGGAAATATCATTTTTCAGATGAATTGTCATGATTACTCACTTTTGTCCTTGTTGTCCATTACAAATTTCATTAACCTAATTGTCAGCGTCTTTTTTAGGCCCCATTTTTCATAATCCTTTTCGTTGAAGGTTAAAAGATCATGTCCAACGATTTTTGATTCTTTGAATATAAGAACGCTTTCATATCGAATTTTAAATCATATTCTTTCAAAAATTTAATGAGAGCATTTATGGATACTCTTTCTTTGTTTCTCCAAATTCGTTTCTTGTCTTTCTTCTCAACTTTATCGGCCCATTTCTAAAATTATTAAAATACAAAAGGAGTGTTAAACTAGCGGTTCTATACCCCAGTATGATAAGAACTAAACAAAAATCGTTGAACTAGCAGTAAAAAAATAGCAGAATGTGCACTTAAAGAGGATGTGCATTTATAAAGAATAAAATATATAGAGTTCTTATAAGTTAGAACCAAGCCTACCATGCACTTAAAGAGAATTTATATAATGCGTGCACTTATAGAGAGTGCACTTATGAAGAACTTACTGTATACATAAACTTAGTAAATAATAAAAAGTTATTAAATATATCGAATATAAAAGGTGCCCAGCTAACTCTTGAGTGGAATGAAATGTATTGATATAATAATAATGCTGGCTGACTGGAAACTGGAACTTTTTAAAAATCTATTTTTAGACAGTTAAATTAGACTAAAAGGCTAATAATCATATAAAAAAAAAGTCTCTGAACAAATATGCTGGTTGAGAACTTTTTAATATTAATCAATCATTTACATATAAGGGATGTTTCATAGTAAATTTTGAAAGATATTGTTAAAAAAGATGTGGAGCTGAGGTAGAGGTTGGAACTGGATTTAAAAAATAAATCTGGTTTTATTTTAACTTATAATATATCCGGTTCCTTCAAATTCTTCAGATTTATATCCGGTTTTATTCAGTTTTCCTTCAGTTATCCAGATATAATAAATCCAGTTTCCTTCATTCCATCCAGATTTATTATATACGGTTTCCTTCAATATTTGGATTTAAATCTGAATCGAAGGAAACTGGATTTAAATCTGAATGTCAGATATCGGTTCTAACCACTAAGCCGAGGTAAACGTATATGGATGTACATAAAAAAGTCTTCAGGTTTTAAATAAATTGAATAAATGAATAGAAATTTTGATAGTAACACAAAATTTATATATTACGTCATACTAATTATTAGATCATCATGTGATTACAATACAAATACAGTAAATAAAAGCTTTATTTTTCATTTTATAATATTTAATTTGAATAATTCAACCAAGATGAATAAATTTTAATTACGTCATATAAATTCAGGAATTTGCATGATTGAAATACTTTTTTTCAATTCAAAAAGATTTCACGATCAGTTTCTTAAATTTTTTGTGCTATCCTTTGATATAAATTATCTTTATATATAGACATTATTTATCTATACTTCAAACAAATCAAATTTGAATCTTATTGAAAAAATAATATGAAAGAGAATGATTTTTATTATGGGCTTGCCAAATCACAAATCAACACGAAAGAAAATGATTGACATAAATGTTGTGTAAGTGCATTACATTTACTCCAAAAATGTATTTAATTTACATAATTTTTTTTTTTAGAAAAACAAACGTTCTTTTTTCTCTTCTCGCTTTCTTTTTTTTCACAATGATATGTTCAAAAATATTTTCAGAAGAATTACCTGAATTAATAAATGAAATCATAAAATATTTTCAGAACGATTTTTCAACTTTACATTCATGTATTTTAGTTAATAGATTATGGTGTCATTTAGCAATCCCATTATTATGGGCAGATTCATTTTTAATGAAACTTCCTAAAAATTATCATTTTATTGAAATTTATTTACATAATTTAAATGATATTAAAACAAAATTGGGAGAATATGGAATTAATAATAATACCATTCCATCAACTATATTGTTTAATTACCCTAGTTTCATTAAATTCTTAAATACATGGAAAATTGTTTTTTTTTATTGAACAATGGGTTAATAACCAAAATTCAGATATTACAAAATTAATTTATCATTCATTATTTAAAATATTTATTAATAATGATGTAAATTTACATACTTTGAAAATTGAAATACTTTCAGATAAAGATTGTTATTATTTTAATATGATTTTCAAATTAATTTTAAAAAATCCAAATTTCATTTCTAATATCAAAATTTTGAGTCTTTATTTTGATACAATATTAGTTAAAAATATAAATTCTTTTTTAAAATTTTTATACCCTATTTGTAATTCAATTTCTTCACTTCATTTTCAATTTCCAACTTTTAATAATAATGATAATACTTTAATTGAAAAATGTTTATCACAATTAATTGTTTCTCAACAAAATCTCAAACCAATTTTATTTAGTTTTAATACTTTTTCTTTATATCATTCATTATTATCATTAATAAATTCTAATTGTTTAAATTCTTTAAATACTCTTATATTTTATTATGTTGATTTTAAAGATATTACTATTTTAAATAAGGTTCTTGAACAATTAAATGTTTTAGAATCTATTCATTTTCTTTATTATTATTCTTTAGATTCTAATATCATTTAACAAATTATTAATATATCAAAACCATTTAAATTAAAATCTTTATTTATAAATGATGTATTGCACATTCAATCTTTATGATTATTATTACAAAATTCTGGTAATTATTTGGAAAATTTTAGTCTTAGATTATTTACAAGTAATGAATCAAAATTATAATTAATTAATTTAATTACAGAATATTGTAAAAAAATTAAATTTTTTTATTTACTTGGTTTTAATAATCAAGATATTTATCCTATATTTGATTTAATTAAAAATATTAAACAAAATCTTAATTATCTTACTATTGATTTTTGTAAATTATATGATTTTCATAATCAATTAAATTATGATATTAATCTTAGTTCAATTATATTATTAAATTTAGGAAAAATTCTTCCAATTAAATTAGAATATTTAAATTTAACTCTTATGTTTAATATAAATAATTTTGAAATATTTTTAAAAGATACTCAAGATATTTTTATTAATAAATTATTAATTAGAAATAAAATAAGTAAAAATAGTAAAGATATTTTACCTTATATAAAAAAATCTTTTATGAAAGAAAAAAGAATTAATTATTTAGCTTTTGAAGAAGTTAGTTCTGAAAAAAATAAATCTTTAGTTTTTTCAGAAGATGAAATTTTGGAATTTGAATTATATAATATTAAAGTTTTAGATTATTATGAATTAAGTATTGATTGTTTTTTTTATATAAAAGAAATGTATTAATTATAGTAGTAAAATAATTATTTTTTTTTTTTTTATAAAAGAACATTTTTTGTAAAGATAGTTGATTAAAATAAATGTTATAATACTATTTTGTTTTTTAAATATTATGTATTGATTTATTATATTAATAAAATTTAACAATTTATTTTTTTATAATTTTTAGTAAAATCTTTATTAATTTTTTAGGTTATATAATGTAAATTCTTATGTTATATTATTTCTTTGCTTATAAATAAATAGCTAATTTATTTTTATTGCTAATATTGCTAACTACATCCTAAATAATCTACAAAATTTTTGCATATTCATCTATTTACACAGATCATAATATAAAGAACTATATTCTAAAAGAAAACTTTTCTAAATGAAGTAATTTTAATTATATAACATAAATTTGAAAAAATTAGTAATAAGAAAAAAAAATAAAATAATTCTGCAGAAATTATTAATGTATTATAATATAATAATTTTTATTTTATTTAGTATTGCATGAGCTTTTGAAGAAATATCATATAATTTTTATGATATTTTTTTTAGATTATACTAACAAAAATAGTTTTTAATATACTACTACTTTCACCTCACCTATTATCACCATTTTCATATCCATCACTACCACCATCACTATCATTACCACCACTACTACTACCATTACCATCACCTTCACCTCTATCTCTACCCTTTATCAATCTCACTAATAAAAAAATTACTATTTTAGAAAATTGATTAAATAGAAAATTGAAATTTGGTTAACAAAATTTTTACCTCACATACATATATCTCTCCTTCTTTGTATAATTGCAACTGCATTTCTTTTAATATTATATTCATCAACTGAAAAAAATTATTATAATTAAAAATATAAGTATATAATTTTTTTAATTAAAAAATCTAAAATCTAAATTTTTATCACTTATCTGACTTTTTCTAAAATCTTGTGCAAAACTCACTAAAATATAATCTCTCAATATAACTTCTAGCTCCTCTTTTATCATTAGCCACATAAAGCTTCATATCCTAAAATTTGAATATAATAAATTAGAAATATGGAAGTATTTAAATATTAACTTTTAATTATTATTAATATTAAATTACATATATTATATTCTGAAACTAGTCTATTAAATTTTTGTCTGCACTGATTCCTGGTATAATTGCTATTACAGGCTCTATTAATATGTGTAGTAAGATTGTTCTAATAATTAGTTCTTATCTATCTGAATATGTTCCAGTAAACTTAAAAAAATATAAATATATATATTTATATATTTATTTTATTTTTTTTTATATTCATTATAAAAGTATTTACTTGATTGGTTTGCCTTCTTTCAGTTATTAACACCCTAATTTCTATAGGAGACTAGATTATTTTTAAATTTAAATTAGAATTTATAAAAATTTAAAGAGAGGGAAGAGTAATTATAAGAGAAAAGGAGAGAGGAAAAAAGAAAGACTATTTATATAAAAAAATTCTGGCGAATATTAATAAAAATTCAAAAATCTGATTTTTTTTGAAAATAATTTTACTTGAAAATCATTTAATAAAATCTTTATCAAATATTCATCATGAATATTTATCAAATTCATCAAATTTTTAAGAGAATAATTTTACATTATTAAATTTCACTTGAATCATATGAATTATTCAAATTTTAAACATAATTTTAAGTGAAAATCATATAAAAAATCTTGGTAAATATTCATCAAATTTATTTATCAAATCTTTAAAAGAATAATTTTATGTCAATTTTATTTAAAAGATTTTGTAATTTATTGCTATAGCGATGCATCTTCAGTATCATATGATTCATAATTCTAACCAGAATTAAATAATCTGCAATGAAATTGTCTTTTTAAAAATCTTGCATAAACAAAATTTTAATTTTTAAAAGAGCCTTTTTTGGATTATATAATATTATCTAAGATCCAAATAAGAAAAATTTGGCCAGCATTATAAAATTTAGGCAAAATTAAACATGTGATGAATAACATATAATAAATAGTATTTATTATACTGAAAAAATTGTCCCTAGAATAAATAGTAAAAATAGAAAACTACGGTGTAATACAGGAGATGACAAATTATTATATAGTATAAGTCATGTGATATAATAGATCATGTGATAAGAATAACAATGCATTGTTATGGTGATAAATTATTTTTTTTTATTTAAATTATTAAATTTTACATGAATTATCTGCAAAAAATTTTTGGAAAATATTTATCAAATTTTACTCACAAAATATTTTTAATATAACTATTGCAATTTTTAGATTTAATTAAGTTTGATATGACGTAATTGAATGGAGAATAATAGAAAAATTATATGTTAAAAATATTTGATTAGAATTAAAAAAAATATAAAAACATAAAAATATAACTACTACAGTTTTTAGGATTACAATAGAAAATCATGTGTTGATCATGTGAGAAGCCATTATATATCATTCTCTTAGTACGGACTCATTATTTTGCCTAATATGCATATTATTAATAGCATAAGCAAGGTCTCATCCAAATTTTTCTAAAAATTTAAATATTTAATAAATGTATCTGGTATGTATTATAAGGTTAATTTATATTATAAATAATTACTGACTAATTCATTTGATGTTAATATATATATTGACTGAAATATGTCATACATTTCTTCTTTTTTAAAGGAAATGTCATTTTTTTTAATGTTTATTTATTATAATCTAAATTGAAATTTAGAGATGTTAATTTCAGAAATTAAGCAAGTATTAAAGTACCATATTTTGCTATTATAAAGCACCCCTGAAATTAAGCACACCTGCATTTTAAATAGTATCTAAAATAAGCATTCTATAAAGTATTTATAAAAATTGTAATATAATGAATGTAATGCAAATAATATAAAATAATTATTATATTTATTTATTAAAAGTGGCTTAGTTGTGAAAACCTTATTTATTTAATCCTAATAATCCTTTTTGCTGTTACGTCTAATCATATTCTTGATTCCTTTATCTTTAACTTTTCTTTCCTAAGTTCGAATGAAAATTAATTAAGTTTATAACGATAGAGGTAACAATAATTTACGTTTGTTGAGTACAGTTTGCTCTTTAATTGGTAAATGGTATAGTGTTTTTAGGTAAAAGATATTTTATTATTCAATTGAAGTTACAAGAACTAAAGAGAACTTAATAAAATTTTCAGAATATTTATACAAAAATAAAATATAATATAAAGATATTAACTATCTTAAATATAACTAAGATTGCTTGCTGAAACTAGTAGGTTTTGGCAGAATGGCGTACGTGAAATTGCCAAAACTAGTTTTGCGAAATTATCAAGAAATGCTGAAATTGCAAAACCTATCAAAATCGCAAAACTGCCAAACTTGCTGAAACTATTTCAGCGTTTCAGCAATACTTTTTATATGATTTAATTAGAGTTTTGGCATTTAAACTAATTTATAAGGTACTGGGCCTTTGATTATAAGTATATTCGTAGAATATAGTAAATGCAGAATAATTGCTTTGTATTATCATAATATTTAGTTAATAATTTTATTTTTTTATTGTCAAAATTAAAATAATGTAATAACGATAATTGATAAATAACAAAATATAATTATAATATAATAAAATAAAAATAAAAATTTTAATGTCTATAATATCTTCTACGTCNGGATCCATCTCTCCTTCTATCTCTTCTTCTACCATCTCTACCTCTTGATCAATCCCAAGAAGAGGATCTCCTTTCCCTTCTTTCTCTTCTCAGAGATCGTAACCTGTACCGATATTTATATCGATGGCAATTATGTACAGCATTTTGATGTCTGTACTCCCATTTAAACAAATCTAAAATCCAATAAAAAATGTAAATAAATGGCCTAAATAAAATTTAATGATACTTAATAATAATTACCAGTCTGCAGCCAAAATTCATNATTCATATNGNCNAAACATNCTCGATCAAAACTGTTAGGGCTTGTAAGAGGAAATTCTTTCTCGTTATCATTTGTTATTCTTATGAGGTTTTCATAACCTCTTTTGAAAATGTTTCATTTTGTATGGCATTGTTTGGGTGTCACTACAAAGCCAATTGCAGTGAACACCCTGTTTGCTACTAATGTCCAGATATTGCCGTGATGATGATTTGCAATTCTTTCAAATTGCTGGTGTAGGTTTCTCCTTTCTGCAATTAATTGTTTAGCAGCATTTATTGTTCATTGAAATG
>QKYT01000369.1:54028-73525 GCA_003550305.1 Glomus cerebriforme | reverse complement strand
TTAGAGGATTCAGAACAAATCCAAGAACTCGCAAATTTGAAAAAAAATTTTACGATTGAATAATTCCTTTTATTCTATCATTTGTTAGCAAATAATCGTGATTGAGGGCGATTTCTTCAAGAACTGACTCCAAATTTATCACTAAATTTATGGATTCACTATCAGTAATTCAGCGTGTCTTGCAGTATAATTTTAATCCTCCTCCACTAATTTCTTTTTCCTTAATCATATGGGCAAGTTTTGAATTAGCCTGATGAGAACTTCTAAAAAAAGTTGTTAAAATATTAACACGTCTTAATAAACAATCACCAAACTTCTCCTTGATGATATCACATGCAATTAAATTAATAGAATGTGCTACGCATCGCATGTTCTCAATCTTTGGATGATTTTTATGGATAATTTTTTATGCATTTCAAACATTAGCTGCATTATCAGATACTACAGCACATATTCAATCTTCTCCAATACCATTAAATGAAGAAGCATGTATAAAAGCATGCATAAATTGATTGATAATTATATTTACTTTCTACTTTAGGATTATCCCTAGGACTACCCAGTTTGAGATAAGCCTAGGCTTGAATTTTGAAGACTTGGTGGTAGTATCCAGATCAAATTTCTAATATATTAATATAATATGAAGTAAAATAATTTTATAATTTTTGTATAAATATATAAAAAATTTTTTTTATTTAACATAATTATGAATAATAGTTATCTTTTAAAGTATTATATAACTGGTAAAAATAGAGAACTGAAAGCATTTTATGGCTACAGTTTGTTAAAATTTTTGTAAGTAAAAGTTTAACTTATTGTAAATATTCTTCTTTATTCGGCCTTCCTAGATAAAGTATTATATAACTAATAGTTATTCATAATTATTTTTTTAAGTTACATTAGTACTGACATTCTTATCATGCAACTTGAGTATCAATATAATCATTGGTAGCGAATAAGTATTAGGTTTTATCTAATGATATGAAAATACTAATCTCTAACTAATGGTGTAATTGAAATAAATGTTAGGAAAAAACTGAAATGAAAGTTTTATTTTTTTTCTAATAATCTATAACTCTAACTTTATTTTAATTTACTGGACTTTATCTAATAATGTAAGTTGTAAATGATTGTTAAAAATATGAAGATAAAAGTTTTATTTTATTTTTAATCAAATTTTTAAACAAATACATATTTGATATAATTTTTTTTCTTTATTTCTTTAATAAAAAAAAATAAAATCACTCCACATACAGAAATATTATACTGTATTTTTTTTACATAGTATTAAATGTGTATTTCAGAAAGTTAGTATGTACAATATGATCTGCATTTATACATATAATATATTATAATATATGTAGAAATTGGCATAGTAGAATGATAACTTGCGAAAGAAAAATTTTGTTTATTTGTTAAAGAAAGTGATAGAAGTCTCAAAGACACAATATAGTTTGAAAAATAGTATTACGAAGTATACTTCAGATTTTTACCTCCTAGATAATGTAATAATTTGTATATTATCTATTGTATATACTATAAATTTTTATTATTATTTGAAGTTGCATAATATATAATTATATATGACATGTAATCATATAAACTTTTTTGTTTATTTGTTTATTTAAAACTGATTTGTGCAAAAATATTTGCTCTGTATAAAAGTTTTTACTAGTTCCTTTATTTTTTTACTTTATTAATAAAGTAGTCTAAATAAAACTTTGATTACAAGATAAAACTTTTCGCTATGTGAAAGTTTTTGCCTTATTTTTCTTTTCTAACAATTTTTTTAATATTGAACTATTTATAATGAAGGTAATTTGCTCTCAAAATTTTTGAAGTGAGCTTCTTTTTTCTTTTTTTTTGAAAAGAACTTGTGTATAGATGTAAAATTCATTTTTTTCTCCTTAATTTATTTTCTTTTTCCTTCTTTAGCAAAATATACTCATGCAAAATACTCATAAAATTTGTAAAATTGTAAATTGAATTTTGCAATATATAGTGCTTTTTTTTTTCTGTTATAATAATAATAAGCAAAATATAACAAGCAAAGCAAAATGTTTCAAAAAGTAATAAGCAAAATATCTAAATGTCCTTTTTCTTCTATAATTAATAGTAAAAACAAAAAAAAAAAAAGAAAGAAATAGTAATACTAACTACAATTTCTAGATCATTATCCCGTATCCTCTGAAGATAATTTTACACTTTTATTTAATAATTTTAATTCTTATCTTTGACACTAAACAACCTAATTTAATTATAAATTTATTTTTTATAATGTTCTTTTCTTTTAACAAATAATTCAACAAAATTCATTAATAATAAAGAAAATTGATAGATTGCTAGTGTTATAAAACTCTTTAAATAATAGAATTTTTAAACTAAAAGAAAATAAATCTAAAAATTATCTAAATGAGCAATTTGTTGAAATAATAAATAAATAGATTTATTATTTAATCATAAGTATGAAATAATAATACTAATATATTATATTAACATTTATTTATTAGAATGTTGTTAAAAAAGTAGCCAAAATTTTATTAAAAAAATTAATTTATCTGACTTAGAAAAAATTTTGTGAAGAAACAGAAAAATATTTATTTGAAAATTATAAAGATTATATTAGTAATTTTACATCAAAGTTATGAAATATAATATATGAAAATATTTTATAGAAATGTAAGTTTTAGTAAAATTAGAAATTCTGCATTATTTATCCTTTTTTTTAACCAATAGTTATTATTTTCTGTTAAATTTTAAAATAAATTAGAAGTAATAACTGAATATTAGCAACTAAAATCAAAAATGCAGTATTTTCTGTATTTGGAAAACAGTAACTTCCACCTATAAAGATAAATATACTACCTGCAGCTGTAGATAAATAGAAGAATGGGATAGCCATAAAAAATTGTTATAACAAATTATTCAAACCAATGGATGTAATAGGTAATAAAAAAATTAATAATAATGCTTTGTCAAAAATTAGTATTAAAAATGTTGTTAAAAAAATTTGATTACTTTTTGATCATTTAAAATCCAAAAAAAACTTATATGATACATATAATCAAAAAGTTTGGTCAAAAGAATTAAAGAAGGCAGATCTTCTCTTAATATTTAATTCACAATTCGTGAGAAACAGAAAGATCGACATTAGTGATTAATGGGCATTTTAGCTATAATATATATATTACTGAATTAAGCAAAGTATCTCTGACCTGCATTATGATAATTTTAATTAGTATTACAAATAATTTAGCTAACATTAATTGCAAAAAAATGGGTAAAAAAATATAGCATGCCTATTACCCTACCACAGTAATATGCTTGAAAAGGCTTCTAATGACTTTTTGTTAGAATTGGAAGGTCTGTTGAAAGATTTGGAAGTATTAGAAGATTTCAATCTTCTAATAGGTCATATGCATTGGAAGCTTCCAATCAAAATTTTGTACTATTAGAATTGGCTATTGGAAGATCAATACTGCTTCCAATACTTCTAATACTATTTCGGTAATAAATAATCTTGTACAATAAAAAAATTTAATCAAGCACATCATTTAATCATCTTTTTCTCTCACTTTCTAAAATGAGTACTAAAAGAAAATATAAACCAAAAAATTATTGTTTAACACAATATATAAAAGTGCTTGGCAAACAAAATAATTGGAATAATTATGCTGTTTGTCTTGCATATTCCAAAAATTTAGAAGAGAATGAACTGTCAAAGCTTATATTTACAAATAAAAAACTGCAAGTAAAAAATCATTTAAAAAATTGTGCATTTTTTCAGAAAAAATTGGTAGTCAGGAAGAAATGGATGCTATTATTAATCTGACAAACAATGAAGTGAAAAAATCACAAAAAAAAAATGTTTAATAGCAGATTCAAACTCTGGTAAGATTGGAAGAGAAAAGGTGTTAAGATACTTGGAATCTATGCAAAGTAATCTTGATACTATATTTTTTAAAACAATAGAAGGAGAAATTTCTTCAGCTCGGTCCTTTGCCTTAACATCAACAACATCATCTAAACGTCATCCAGTTAAAACTGGTAATAATGTAATGGGAAATATTTTTGTTCAGATGCCTACAAAAAAAAAGCAACCTGTTTTTGAACGTCTTTTATTAAGAGTAATAGTATCAAATGGATTTTTATTTCAATGGATTGAAAATCAAGCAACGTTGAATTTTTTGAGTTTTTAAATCCACACTTAATTTTATTAGGACAAAAAGTACTATCAAATCATATATTGAATAATAAAACAGAAAGTATAGATAAATTATGAAATAAAAAATTAAGTAATGATCAAATTGGTATAATGTTAGTGTTTGATGGATGGAAGAATGTATTAAATCAGCATATATTTGGATCATCATTTATTACATCTTTGAGTGAAATTTTAATATGGAAGGCATCAGATATTAGTAGTGAAATAGAATGTATGATTGAAATAATTCCTAAAATTGAGGATTTAATTAAAGATGCAGGAGTTGACTTAGGTGCAAAAGTAATCACTATAATTTCAGATAGTGTAGCAGCTTATGCTAGAGCTCAATAAGAATTAAGTAAATTTGATTTATAAACCATCTATAATGCATTTTATATTATTACTACTGAAAAATAACTAATATTTTTTTTTTATTCATTTTTTAATTATTATAGATGATGACTTTAGTTAGAATACCCTCATATTATTTTCTTACCATATTTTACACATCAATATCAGTTGGCGATCTGTGATATCTTTAAAGAATTATCTACATTAAAAAGCGCATCAGCAAAAGCAATCACAGTAGCAGCATATTTTAAAAATGAAAATAATAGCTATTTTATTGGTAAATTACATGATATACAAAAAGAATTATATAATAAATATTATTCAATTATGGTTCCATGTGAAACTAGATGAAACAGCCATTTCTATTATTTTAAAAGTTTAATTCAATCTAAACAGGTATTAAGGGTAATATAATTTTCTTAAATTTAATATTATTTGATTCATTTCATTTAGTTAATTTATTATTCTTATTAATATTTTTTAGAATTTGGCAATTCAGCATGAGCATCCACAATCTATACCAGCAGAAGCAAGTACTTCAACATCAAATAATGCCAATGAAATTTATTTGAATAAAGACATTTGTAAAATTCTTCTTGATAATAATTGGTAAAATACAATAGAATCTTTACAAGAAGTTTTATTATCTTATTATGACATTTTAAATAAGCTTTAAAGTATCAAAGCACATCTTTTTGAGTTACTTCATGCATTAGGATATTTTATTCAGTTTTGGAATTAGTTTTCAAATATTGAATTAGGCAAAAAAATGATAGAATGATTAGAAAAATGGTAAAATCAATAGGAGCAGCTATTACTTTTGCTTTCATTTATGTTCCATCCAAAGTATCGGCTTACATATTTCAATTCTAGAATTGAAAATTTATTATTTACTACATTGGAATGCTATTTAATATATTATTACAAAGCATGGTTTCAAAAAAGACCAACCCATTTATTGTTAGATTTTAAGGATTATCACCAAAAAATTGAACTATTTGATGATGAAACTTTTGGACAATTTGGTGGTGATATATTCAAGTTCTGAAAGTATATTGAAGGTGATTATAAAGAATTAGCTAGTATTGCTCTAAGAATCTTTGAAATCTGTGTAAATGCTGCTTTAGTAGAACATATGTGGTCTTCTATGGAATTTTTGCATATGAACCATCATAACCGATTGAATGTAAGTTCTATTAATAAATTTTAATAATAGTTATTTAAAATTTGCTAATTTAATTAATTTTTTTAGAATGACAAAGTTTTATTAATGAGTAAACTTCATATATCTATTAATTTCTTATTTAGAAAAAAAGAATTGCAAAAAAATAAAGTAGAGTTTTTTAATTTAAATGCTAAACCAGTTGATGATTCTGCAGAAAATTTACAACAAAATCCTACAGATGAAAATATTGGAGATGAGAATAATATTATCACTTCTGAACGTTGGGAAAATGAACTTGCTGAATGGAAATCAATGTTAATAGAAGAAAAAGTATCACAATTAGAAGAAGAGGAAACCTTAAGAAATAATTCAGAAAGTTTGAGAGGTGATCTTTTGACAGAATATACACATTTGGCAATTGATACTAGGGCAGAATGGGATCTTAAAACTTTATTTAGTTCTGTTATTGATATTCTTAAATACTTATCAAATAAATCAATTAAATAATAATATTTGTTTTTTTCTATTGTTTATTACAACAGTTTATATATAATATAATTTACTAAATAAAATTTAGTTACTCAAACTTTTAAATGTATATTTTTAAAGTTTTAATAAATATCATTAAATATTTCTATTGGATAAAAAAATATATCACATGAATTAAGTGCTTTCAATCTTCCAATAGAAATCTATTGGCATTGGAAGGTTTGGAATTGGAAGAATTGGAAGATTCCAATAGCTTCTAATCTTTCAATGCACATCACTGCCCTACCATATCCATAATTCCCAGCTATCAATTTTAATAATAAAATTTAACAAAAATATCTAATTGCATAATTTCAGTTCTCATTTAGAATTTGCAATTTTGAAGATATTCTTATGATTTTTTTTATAAATGGTAGCCAGAAAGCCATAAATTAATTATTATTTTTAAAGATCTAAAACAATTATCAAAATATGCCAATATTTACCCGATAGTTCCAGATTATAGGTACTAATAAATTTAATTATAAAATTGCCCACCGATTACTAATGTAGATTTTTCCATTTTTTACAAATTATGAATTAAATTACTTTTATAATAGCTATTTCAGAAAGTTTATTAAATCTAAAGATTTTCAGTATATAATTGAATAAAAGAATTATGGAATCCAGAATAAAATATTGTATTTAAAAAACTTGATAGATTTAAGTTTTGTGAAATAATACTATTTTTATTATTTTTTAATTAAATTGATTCTTTTTTTTTTAAAAAAAAAAAAAAATTTCTTAGAAAAAAATTTTGAAAAGCAGTTGATAATGATGAAAATAATGAATTAGAAAATGGAGAAAATGAAGTTGAACAAAATAGGGATGATAGAGAAGGTGAGGAAGATGATGAAGAAGGTGAAAAAAAAGGTGGTAAAGTTGAAGAAGGTGATGAAGTCAAAGGTAATAAAGATGGTGAAGATGGTGAAGGTAATAAAAATAATGAAGACAAAAATAAAGAAGAAGCCAAAGAAATCAAAGGTGTGAATAAATATGAATATGAAGGTTCTACTGACAAAAATGAGAAATTAGCAATGAAGGAGTTAAAAAAAAATATAAGGGATTATAATTATTAGTTTTTTCAAATTTAGTAATTCATTTTACTCTGTAATTTTACTAAGTGTAATACTCTATTATATTATGATATATAATATTTCAAAATACTACATAATACTTAAAAATATTTATAAAACCTAATTATATAATATTTTGATGGGGGGGCAACTCTCCCTGCTGATCCCTACGCCCATTTCTCCGAAGAAGTTTTGGAAAGAAAAGTTGCTCTTTTTGGCCGTTTTGTTCTAAGAAAGCGGTCTTTTAGTCATAGGAAAAGTTGCTCTACGACGTTGGACTTAACTAGAGAGGTTTAGAAAGTTTGTTATTTAGTGTCCGGCACACCAAGTTCCTTCGAAAGTCAGGTCAATATAATTTTCAGTCACCTACGTCTTTCTCAAAAGTTGATACCCGAGTGGCCNTTTGGTATTCTAAGGTACACTCTACGTGCACAAGACGGACGGGTTGGACTTGTGGCTGCTTTGGGTNGACCCCAAAGCAGACCTAGCTCNGAGTTTNTTTGGAAGTNAAGTNGTTTTTCACTGAGTTGTTGTATGGGCTTGGCTCAGCAGGGAGAGGCTTTTCTGGAGTTTAAGTTTGGTGAATATTTCCTTTCTTTTAATTTTATATTTCGTTTTCTGTTAGTGGAAAGGTGGAAGGCATTAGAATTTTCAGGCTCGTAAAGACAAATAACCGAACCGGCGTTGGAACATAAACATATACCGCTATACTGAGTCTGCAAACCTTGGTTGCGGATTTGGAAGAACTACTGCGGAGTGGTGTCCTCTGGCGGGAGATGGGGGGTACTGGAAATTTTGATTGACAGTCGATCATCTGTTGATGATTGGTTCCCTTGTTGTAATACATTCCTAGGTTTTGTTTCACAGATGGTGATCCCTAATTTTGCCCCTTAAGGTGACGTCATTAGTAGTTGAATAGAAAAATTAATAAAAAGTATAAAAGGTGCGGAAACGTTGGGTAACACAGTTGAATACGTTAATTGGGTAAGAAGGTTGAGGGTGCTGGGAGCAAGATGTTGTATTTTTCTGCAATAGNTATATCAAGGATCAAGATTCTTCGATAGGGTTAGAGAAGATGGTCCCGTCAAAGTTTTAGGTAAGNAGTNNTCTCGATTCTCTGGAGCAAAAAGGGCGTCTCTAGGCCGTGAGGAATTGGCTTATTTNGGGAAGTACACCTACCAGGGCGCGGCGACTTTACTGTCATGTAGGTAGGCAAAGTAGGGTGTGATGGCCTTCGGACGTATCAATATAAGCAGTCGGCTCGATTCAGTTGTAATATCCGTTAGGGTGACAACTACTGGTTTTGGTAGGGAAGTTGAGAGGTAGAAGTAGGTCTTTTTCTTCTTTTGTATTTTAGTTTTAGTATTAGATTAGTTTTTCTTTCTTTCTGGAGGTTGGTACTAGTAGCCGACTTCTTTAAATTCTTTTACAAAAGGTGTCTTGCTTTTATAACAAATCGTACTAGTTAGAAGACCCAATGAGGTTGTGGGGAGATTTGGAAGGACTGATTGAAAGAATTATTTTATTTGGTGCTAGCACTGGGGTATGGGGGAGAATCAGAGCATCTAATATCTAAGGAGGTCTTGCTTTCAGTCCTCACTCTGAGGACTCATGCTACGTAAGTGCAACGCGTTGGGATTTTCCTTTTAGATGGAGGTTTTTTTCTGAGCTATATAATTTTATTTGTTATTGTATACTGGGCAACGTCCACCGATATACAGAATAAAGTTCATGATTCAGCGCGTTTCAAAAAAAAAAAAAAAATTATATAATATTTCATTTCATATAGTTATGCTACATAAATCATTAGGGTATTACATTCTGTAATCTTTTAATAGGATCATAGCCTTACATAGTATTACAAAAGCATAGATTTATAAAATACTTTATATTAAATAAATTTCTAATATTCTTAATAGTAGCTGTGTTAAAATTATGATTCACACCAGTATAAATATTTTGTAATTTTATTTTTTTATTATTTTTAAATATATTTGATTTAAAAATATAAAAAAAAACAATGAAATATTTAAAGTGTTACCAAAATTAACAACTAGGAGGAATGGTTAGATTTTTATTATTAGCTTGTATTTTATTATAATACTTAAAATTCTAATGATATAGAATACTATTATTTTTTTGATATATTTGCCATTAGCCACAACCATATATATGGGCATTATTTATCACTTAATTCATCTTGTTTCTCAAATTTGACCAGCCCTAGTTTTGAAAAATTCTTTCAGTAAAATATTTGTGTCATAAATATATTCTGATATCACTAAAGTAATATGTGTCATAATAGTTCAAAGAATAGGTATTACTAAATAATAAGTATAACTAATTCATTCACTATAGTGATCCTTAAGCTGATAATAGACTTTTTTCACAATTAAAATAAAGCTGTCATTTTTAAAATCTATACTTTTTAAAGCTAATTCAAATGTCTCCAATGCTTTACCATTTCCATCCATATCATCCTGAGAAGTAGTATATCTTTAAAGATTAGCTTTTCTTTTCTTTTTGAAGGATCTAAAGAATGAATGAGAAGAAAATTTGCTTTTGATGAGAAAGTATAACCATTTCATTGATATATTTATGTTGAATAAATATTATATTAATTTACATAATAATAAATAAGTACTTTTTAGTATAAATTGTTAATATAACTATATTATTTAAACAAGTACTTTCATTTAATGATTTAACAAATTTAGAATTAAAGCCAGATTGCACCAAATATTTCTTAAAGTATCTAAAATTTTCATACTCATCTCATGGTAGAGTTGAACCTATTGTAAAGTTTATTTAATTTGACATTTCTTGGTAATTTAGTAGGTTTATTTGGGTAATTCTATTCAATAGGAAGAATTTTTGGATGGGAGTAGAATAGATGAATTTTTAATTTAGATTTTAAAGCTTTATTATTTTAGATTTTATTTAATTTTTGCTATTAATATTATGTATATAGTAATATTATATAGATTATTTCTTTAGAAATTGGATAAAGCATTTAAAAATATTAAGTATTTTTATAATTACTTATACTTAGAAAAGCAACATTTTGTCTCAACTAAGTTTTTGGTCAGAAAATTTGCAGAAAGAGTAGTATAACTTAAAAAAATTATTATGAAATCACTTTATGATAAGTTAAAATATTTTGCAAAATGTCTGAAGTATAGGCATATATAATATGGTAAAGAATTTTCAATAGCTGCAATCCAATTTTGTTGGTTTAATGGAATTCCTTTAGATGTATAAAAAACTGAAATTTTTAGATATTTTATTACATTCATTTCACTTATTCTTCTCAATCATAATTGATATTCTGCTTTTCAAGATTTGAATTATTAATTTCAAAATCTTTAAGCTATTTCACAATTTTTTTTTACTAGTTGTCTGAAATGAACTGGAGCATTGGACTGATTTATAAAATAATCTTATAAACAAGACTAAAGGTTAATATTCTGAATTAATTTCATATATATTGGTGAGTCATTAATAATATTAATTAAATAATTTATTGTAGTCTATTTCTGTGATTATTGATCAGCAGCATTTGTTATTGATTCAGTTGTTTCAGAAAAAGATGACTTTTTTTCTTTACATTTTTTGCATTATTATGACAAGTATGTCTTCTTTTTCGTGTTTTATTATGATATGTCTTGAGTGGTGATTAACTCATACCCATTCTTTTTTTCTTTTATCTGTTGATAGGAAGATAGAAGGAGTACGAAAAGGTCACATTAGAATTTTATACAAATTTAAAATTGAAAATTTAAGTTAGAAGATTGAATCTATTATTTGTTGTCCATCTCTGTATCTAAATACTGTATATTTTTAATCTTTCATAAGATCTTATTCCTAGTATACTCATTACAAATGACTTGGAAATATGCCTTATTAACATAAAAATTTTTAGATTTCTTGGATTTTTGTTATTAATAGGTCACAATATATGCACCATAGTAGTGGAGATATAATTTCACCTTAATCTATTCTGATAAATATCAATACATACTTATTGCTGTGAATATTTTGTATACTTTGTTTCTTGACTAATAATTCTTATATAATGACCACAATGTGCTTCCAGTTCTCTGCATCATATTATTCTAGTGGCAGCATAACTTTAGATACATAATAACTAAACAATTACTTAATGAATAAATAACTTTCACTATTTTTTTACAAGAAAGATTATTTAGTATATAATTCAAATTATTCATAACTCTGTGTTCAAATTCTTTTTTGTCATAAAGTGATTTCATGGAATTTTTAATCTGTATATTCCTTTTCCTAATATTTAGACTTAACTCTATCATATGCTTTTGTCATATCCTAAATAATATCCAAAAGCTTCTTTTTATTTCTCTAGAATCTTTGAAAATTTTATTTAAAATTCTTATTTCATATGTTGAATTTAATTTTATACTATATTTTTTTGTAGTAACTAATGTCAAATGGTTTGGTTTAACTATAGGGAATATATTGATATCTTCTATGTTTATATATTGTTAACAGAATTATCTAGCTCTTATTGTAGATGAGATTTTAGATCTTTGGAAGGATTGAAAGTTCCAAAGGCCTATTGACGCTTCATTTGAGCTTGAGCATCGTGCTTTGTTGCTGTATGAGTTATAGCAAGATAATCATTGATCTACAGCTGTGCAAAGTGACACGTTTGAGTTGATGATAGGAATTGGGGATGCTACAGAATGTTGAGAATCATTTTTTGATTCATAGCTTATCTGTGAAGAATATTATTCTTTAATTTTCTACTTTTCAATCTCCTTCTTATTCCTTCTTATTCTATTATTTCTTTTATAATTGTTGAATATACAATATATTATCTTTTATAGTGGAGTCTTCTTTTCTATTATGAAAAAACAATTAATTCTCGTAGAGTTTTGAGTCGTTGTTCTTAAATAATGATAAAATTTATTGTTAAACATTTACCGAGGAAGTTTGTTGATTGAATATATTGATGTAGACTTCTAACATACGTTTTCCTTCCAAATGTTTTGCTATTTATATATGAACTAAGTTATTATTAATTATAAATTAAATCTTGCAAAAAAAATTCAGATTACATGAGATATTGCTTGATGTCTTATATATTAATGATGTTTTTAGTTTAGTATTCTGGATCATAAATATCTTTTCAATGCTCTCGTATCAATATTTCTTTCTTCACTTGTTTCTTTTGCTATATTCTGGCAACAACAAGTCCTGTTTTTGATAATTGCAGGACTGTTATAATTTGACTTTTCAACTTGTTTAATATATTATGTTGATATGGTTTAATCGCTGAAAATGTTTTTTAGTCATTTTTATTTAGTAAAATTGTATGTTTCAAACACAAAATAATAAGAAATAAAATCAATAATTTTTAAAAATTTGTGGTCTGAAGTGAAAGAGAAAGAGAATTACTGTATTATAAAATTTTGTTTAACTGTCATGATTATAAAGAATATTTAAGACTTCGAAAGAGTAGTAAAATTTAGTTGCTTTTATATAATGTTATATCAAAACTCCACAATAAAAATTCTTCATAATAACTAATACCTCTCCTAAAAATTGCTTCATCTGCAACTACATTGAATATATTCTTGATGCATCCATTGTATTCTGTACCAATTTCATTTAAATACATATTTAAACATTCATGTATAGCATAATCTATGGTATTATTGTAATTATTTCTGGCAAAAGATGTTGTTCGTTTCTGGCAGAAGACACCAAATTGTTACAAAACTTGTAAATTTTCCAAAGACATCAGCTCTATCAAAATCAAGTTATCTATGTACAGTATGTGTAATGGATAGTTATACCAGATGTAAGTTATATATATCATATAATAAAATATAAAATATATTCATAAATTAGTTATACTAAAATTCAGATTTTTTAAGAAAAAGTGGGAGAGATTTTTATTTTAAAAAAATGTTTAGTTTTAAAAAATATAGTTGAGCAAGGAGGGCTTGGAAATATGATTTTTAAAATTATCCGAATAATTCCATTATGATTCATAAATACTCCGTGAATCGCCAATAATTTCCGTTATAAAATTCCGGGAATATGCCACATTCACGAATACGGGAGGGAACATGTAATTACAAAATAGAGTATAAGCAGTATAACAATAAACTCGCTCGAGGTATTATAAAAATGAGTATAATAAAAAGATTGTGATATTTTTTTAATGATTTTAAGCCCAATTAGCATACTACTATCTAGCATACTCCGTTGATCGAATTATAACACGTATATTCTCGGATGACTTTAATGGTAGAATCCGTTATATTACTAAGCCTTATATGTCATAGATCAAAGGCTTTGGTTAAATTATGGTTGTTTTTTTTAAAGCAACACGGAAACAAAAACATTGTAAAAGCCACAATTACAGTGAATTATATTAACGTCGAGCCACAATGAACAAAACAATAATAAGAAGAATAATAATTAATAATTAATTAATAAATTTGATTAGAAATAACGATTAAAGCATTATATTTAAAATATTTTATTTTTTCTTTTTATTTGTTTTTTTTTTAAAAAAAAATGAAATTAGGAATTTTTAGATGTTTAATTTGTTTTTTAATTTTGAATTTATTTTTATTGGTAGCTTCACATCATCATAATCATAATACTGATGTCAACAAAAATGAAAACGCAAATAACCCCACTAATCCAACTAATCCAACTAATCCAAATAATTCGAATAATCCGACTTATCTAACTAATCCAACTAATCCAAATAATCCAACTAATCCAACTAATCCAAATAATCCAAATAATCCAACTAATCCAACTAATCCAAATAATCCAAATAATCCAACTAATCCAACTAATCCAAATAATCCAAATAATCCAAATAATCCAACTAATCCAAATAATCCAAATAATCCAACTAATCCAAATAATCCAACTAATCCAAATTTTCCAAACAATCCAAACAATCCAAATAATCCAAATAATCCAAATAATCCAACTAATCCAACTAATCCAAATAATCCAATTAATCCAATTAATCCAAATAATCCAAATAATCCAACCAATCCAACTACAACAACTAATAATATAAACCCGTAAGCAAATAGAATTAATCCTTTTTCAAGACTCCAATTATCCTTGTTTTGCCTTAGTTGTGTTTTAAATATTTGTTCCTTACTCTTCTAGCGATGTAAATTTTTAACGAAATTTTTTTTTTTTTTTAACAAAAAATATTAAAAGGGGTGAAACCGCATTAGTTCCCGGAAGTTCAAATCGTGATTTTTTGCCCAAAGAAATTACTTTTAATTCGTAAGTCTAGAAACTATTATTTCTTTTCCTTCTTACTTTTTGCTTATTAAAAATCTTTGTTGTTTTACAGGAGTCCATTTAATAGTAATAATCCAATAATTACCTCGATCAATACTCCAACTACTTTTACAACACCAAATATTATGGAAAAAAATACATTACTAATTACATCAAAGAGTTTAGCCACAAATACTCTTTCTGTAACTAAATCATTATCTACTCCAGCAGCTTCAAAGATTTTAGCTACAAATTCTCTTGCAAATAATACTACCGCTACTATTCATTCAGCAACTAGATCATTACCGATACCTATTTCAATGAGTTCTGGTATAACTTTATATATTGGAAGTATATATATTTTTAAAATGGTTGTTGTAAGTTTATTTATTATGTTTATTAGTGGATTGGTTATGTTATATTATTAGTTTTATTTAGTTTATTGAATTAAAATGTAATTTATTATTTTAATTTGCTTTTTTTAAAATACTGTAAGTCATATTCAAATATGTTTATTATGAATAAATTTTTCAGCTAATTCTTATTGTTCCGAAAACTAATTACAATTTCCTATATATATTTCATATAAAATTTTAAATATGATAATTTTAAATAAATTAAAATTTATGCTTGCTACAAAAGTAAACTGTTAATTCTATAACTGATAAATCAAAATTCTTTTAAAAACCAAACAAAATGTTTTTTATTTGTTCAGTTCAATGAATAATTGATTTAATGTTATATCCTTCATACTTCTAAATTTGTTGGTGAATTTCCCATTCAAGGTAAATTCGCTTGATGTAAAGAGCTTAAAAGCTTCAGAAGGATCTTCATTTAACAATTCTATCACTTTGTTATATCCAACACCATTCTTAGGTTCGTCAGATTTAAGAAATAATACAGTAAGATAATCATGATGCATTTCAATTAAAGCTAGCTTTGTGTTAATGCTCAATTTTGTAAAGAGAGGACTTTTCTTGTGAACATAAAAATTATTGAGTACTAATTTAGATGCTTCTTTGAACAATTCCTTAAATTCATACTTTTCAGATAAATAAAGAGCAAGTAAGGGATTTTCTTCAAATTTATTTGTCAAGAAAACTTTAGCAGCAGTAAAAACAGAATTTATCGTAAATTTATGAGAAATTCGAAACATTTCTTCAACGTTATCCCAATCAATAGCAATATAATCTTTTGGATAAATGAACGATAAAAGATTTTCAAAATTAGTCTCGGATTCATTTTCCAGGGTAATTTCTGGGATACTTTGATTGTAGGATATTGCATTAGTAAACATATCACTAAAGGTTGTGGAAGCAAGACTTAATATATTCCTGTGAACTTTGAACAATATTGAATCCACTTTAATGATAACATCCCCATCAGAATAATTATGTTTATTATTAAAATAATATTTAGGTCTCCTTAATAAACCGCTCATTTTGACAAGTAAAAATGGTTGGGAATAAAATAACTTTGGAAAAAAAATGAGATTTTAATGTGCAAACAGTTATGGCATTAATTAGAGGAGAAATGATAACTGGTTTTTGTTGAGCAACCTATATATATAAAGAAAACATTATTATTTAATTCTGAAACTTTCAGTACTTGACTGAATTCTTGATGTTTTAGTAACAAGGAGTAAGGAATGAGTTTTACAAAATTCGATCGACAATTTTATTTGACATTACAGTAAGCTATCACAAATCCGAACCTCATATCCGAAGTTCTAAAACAATATTCTAAAGCACAACATTTGTTAGTCGTTAGGTTTTAAATCGCTTAAAATAGAAACAATAGATAACTAAAAATTTCTTAATTGAAAATCTCCTAAGAAGAGAATTTCATTAGTTTAGGTTTCAAGAAAACATGAAACATATAGTTAGTATATTATCTGTTCATATTTTTTTATAAAAAATTTTAAAATTTAAATAACATCTATTTTGTAATGGTTTTTCACTTCAACAATGGTTCATTTTCATTATCATATCCCGCCCGGGTCGCCGAAATGCAATTTTTTTTTTATGATAACCGATAAAAATGCACCAATTTTAATGTAACTAATGTCCGTTGTGTTCAAATTAATAAATTATGCATAAAATTTAAAACTTTAATTTATTATATACAGTACCGTTTAATTGTTTTTTATTAAATGTATGCTTCTAAATAAAACACTAAACTACTATAAACGAATATCTTCCTACACTTTCCCTTATCTTTACCACCCTGACATCGTTTAATTTCTAATACAATTATTATACACACAAGATGCATATTTTTAAATCTAAAGGAATTGCCAAAAAAAAATTATTTTTAATATATATATATATAAATTTAAAAAAAAAAAAAGAATGATTCCCACGCCGAATTCAATTAGCATGGAACACTTGTACAATTTTTTATTGGTTTAAAATTTTTTGATCTAAAAATTAAAATCCGTGCAAATCAAAAAAATTTTGATATGAGAACCAAGTTTTTTATTTTGTGTCGCCTAATTGATAGATAGATTCGTCAGCAGATATTACGCAATTTTATATAATTAAACTAATCGTTTTTGAAACTCATAATAAAAATGTTTTACAGTTGTATTTATTTAATAAAATGTATTTAATAATTATTTTAAAACTTTGTTTAGTAAGAAAAAATTATCCCAAATTTCTATCATTTTTAACGTATGTGTCGCTTATGATGATTACAGAGTAAATTACAAAAACTATATAATATTGTGCATCAATTTACACCTGAGCTTGTCTCAGGTGTAAATATTTTGTATAACAAATGGTTCTCTAGATATTTCTCTATTTTATTGGTATTTAATTCATGAAGATTAACATATACATATTTATCATAAAGTTTCTGGTTGGTTAAAAATATGAACATAACAACAAAATGTTCTCGATCTAAATAAAAGTCAATTCATAATAAAATTTACTTAATTCTTTTTTTTTTTTCTAAAGATTTGAGAAACTTCTGTACACTTTTTCCATTCCTCCTTCCCAATTTTCAACATTTACAAAAGTTAAATATTATCGATAATTAATATATTATTTCTTGCAACCATTCTTCACTTCCCGACAAAAATTCATTATAATTGATAGACTTTTGACATTTTGACGAAAAAAATTATTATTTATTATGCAAATTTAATTTTTTTTTTCTTTGAATCGCATTTACTGTATCTATTTTTAATATAATACAATTAACTATGCCAAAATTTATTTATAAATATGAATAAATACTGTAAATACATAAAGACTTTGTCTTTTGTTTCCAAAAAAAAAGATTCTTAGAATAAAGTCAATAAACAAACACTCACTTCACTGAAATGTTTTAAAATATGATTACCGTATATTGTGATCAAATCGTTCTTTTGTAATAATTTTTTTTCCTTTGTTTTAATAAGTTACAAATCTTGTTTTTAATAAATTTCGTGTTAGGTTGGTCTGAACTTTTTATCTATTTAGGAAAGTTTTTTCTATTTCGAGAAATCATTTATAGTACTTTTATAATCAAAATAATTTTTTAGGAAAATAAATCCTTCATATTTTTTTACCCACTTCATTGCTATAAATGGCTTTATAATAAGATTTTAAGTTGGTGTTACGAGGTCCAAATTTGAATAAATCTTTCATTGCATCTTGCCGTAGTTATTCTGACAATCGGAATAATTCGGATTTAATTATCTTTTTAAAATAAATTATTCGTAGTACCTTTTATCAATAATTAACCTTGATTTTATTATTAATGGGAAAAAACCAGTTTTATATTGCGTCAAATTTTTTCGTTATACTGTAAAAATAAGAAAATTATGTCATCATAATTGACAATGAATCACAATGGATTTAAGTACAAATCATACAGCAGTGGATTGTTTCGAAAAATTGTATAAACAAATTAATAGATCACGTAAATGATAAGAGAAGAAAATGAATATTAGCTTGTGCAGTTGAATTTATATATAATGCACAAGTTGCAGGTTGTGTCTTCATTATTGGACAAAGATAATGAGTTTGGCTATGCAACATAAGATGAGGCTTTAAAAAAAATGCTGTTATATTTTGTGTTTGAAATTTATGAAGATTCAGAAATTTGCTTGTCTTAAAACATCTAACATTCACAACGCTGAATATCAGTTCTTTCTAAGTTCTACTGTTAAAAAGATTCTGACAGAAGAGAAAAATAAAGAATTTAAGAAGTTTTATAGAATTAATTGGTGTCAGTAAATGGACCAAGATATCTGCTGAAATAAATACTAGGACCAATAATTAATGTTGATAAAGATATAAAGTTTTAATGAAATAAGATGACAAAGAGTAATTCACAATAAATACATCTTTTAATGAAAAGAATGTGAAAATGTGGCATTTTTATTAAACAGGGCAAAGATTTAAATTGCTCTTATTCGAGCGAAAAAAATTTTATGGTAGTCTGACTAATCACATGTCACATTTTCATATTATTCCCGATATATAAACATCTTGCTTTTCCAAAAAAAAATTTTTAACCGAGGAGTTAAAGTCATCACGTATAATTATTATATTATAAACCGGCAAAGATTATTAAAACTAAAAATACAGTGTGTTACAAAAAAAACCGGAATTAAAAAATTGGTCACTGCATCATGATGATCGCACTAATCTGTATACAGAATAGCTTGTTTGAAANNTGAAANTNCNTAGATTATTATNAAAAANAAATTAAAATANAAATANGTCTAATAATTTTTTATAATTAGCTCATAATATCAATTTGTAGTCTTTGCATAATTTATTATAATAATATTCAGAATAAACCTCCATTTTCTCATCATAAATTGCTTCAAATTGCTAAAATTTTTTTTTTATCTGCTTCTTTATATTGATCTTAA
Source organism: Glomus cerebriforme (assembly GCA_003550305.1). NCBI lineage: Eukaryota > Fungi > Glomeromycota > Glomeromycetes > Glomerales > Glomeraceae > Glomus > Glomus cerebriforme. The sequence goes on along the minus strand of QKYT01000369.1, from coordinate 54,032 downwards.
TAAT
>QKYT01000369.1:14041-53498 GCA_003550305.1 Glomus cerebriforme | reverse complement strand
GGTTTTTTTTGTAACACACTGTATATATATATGAATTTTGCATAAGTTTTGATTTATATACTTAATACTTTGTACATACGCGTAAATTTTTTTCAATAAAACTTTCAATATTTATTTTTAATAAATAAAAGTACATAATTTAATAATAAATAATTTTAGTATATTGATTTAAAGATAATATCGGATTACTTATGAAATACACAAAAACTTTTTTAAGATTGAAAAGAAAGATTAATCGGATGATCGAGTTTTTTAGGCGTGGTCGCAGTTGTTGAAACGGATGAATCAACAATTTCAAATTTACAGTTATCGAGCCAAGCTTCCCCAGCACCTAAATAATAGTGAAAAAAGTTGAATATAATAATCATAATTCAATCAATTCAATCAAGTTATGATAACTAATTTATTTTTAAAGAGGCTCACCACTTAATAAAATACCAAAAGCAAGATTAATCGTATCTTTAGGAACATCCAAAACACTTTCAAATTTGACCCAATCACCAGTACCTATTAATCAAATATTATTAGAAAGATTATTAATAGTAATTTTAAAAATAATTAACAAGCAAATTGATTAATTACCTGTGATTTTTCGATCAAACATATTATCGAGAACATTCTCCATTATGGTATCAACTCGCATCCACATACCAGCCCATCCTAGAACGTTCTGTAACAAAACAAAAGAAAAAAAGACACATTAATAAAAATAAAATAAATAAATTATTATAAGTTTATTAAAATATAATTCTTACCTCATGTTTTACGAAGCATGACAATCGAACTCGTTTTCCTATAAATTTTTTAGGAAAAAAATTTTGCATCATAGTACCAAATCCTTTATCGTTCGCGCTTGGGAGTGCTTTTATAAAGCCACTACTTCCAGGCTATTTAAAAAAAGGAAGCTCATATTATTATGAATTGAAGTCAAATTTTTCAATAACAAAACAAAAAAAAAAAAAAAGTTCTTACAGCTCTTCCATAAAATATCGTATGGTCGACTCCCATTAAATAATCATTTGGGCTATCCCCAGCGCTAAACCACCCGTCTGATAAGCGAACAAAGAATTTTATTTTCATTTAGAAGTCGAAAATAAACAAGGAATTGTAGCTACATTCAACTTACCAGGTAAATCAGGAGATGTATGACCAAAAACTTGGAAAATGCACATCAAGAAAACAAATAATCGAAAAAGAAAAAGAATATTTCTTGCCATTTTTTTTTGTTGGAGACGTTAAATTATGATCAAGGAAATAGTAAACACGAAGGAATAGTTAATTCTTGTTAACAAATGTTAATACAAGTAATTTGCAATTGCAACTCCAATTCCCTGACTCAAAAACGGAGCTTTTTAAAAGAAAATAATTTTTATAATTAATATGTCACAATTGATTGGTTTCTAAATTTATACTGATTGATAAAAAAAAAAAAAGAAAATTGAAGTATATTGTAGCGTTCATTGATGTTTGTGTAACATATTCGTGAAGAGAATGAATTATAAAACTCCGTTAACGCCTTCGGAAAATTCGTCTAGATTTTCGAGCGATTTTATCTTTACTTCCAAAAGATTTAGAGAGACCAATATCTTAAAATTTCGACACTAATGCTAGCCTAATGACATACAATTAGCGAAATTTACCGGATGGGTTCTTTGATGAGTCTTTAATCAATTTACTGTAGTTAAAGAAAAGGTGACGCGTGTATCTTATTTTACAATTCTACAATAAAATGTTTTAAGTGATCATTAAACATGACATAATGACATAGCCCATAGCCACAGAGAAAAAAAGAAAATTAAAGATGGAAATAAAAAATTATTTGATAGATTCAAATTACAAATTAGTATGTTGGAAGGAATCTTAAGAATTGTGTAGGGCTGTGTGCATATTTTTCTGAAAAAGGAGATAAATGAGTTAATCACATGGAGTATTAATTTGTTAACTTATTAGATTATTTTTAGAGCCGGAGTTAAAAACAATGATGTCGATATATATATATATATTTTTTTAGGTGAAATAAAGCTGGAAATAATTTTATTTTAATCTAAAAATAATCAGATTTTGCTTTTTTTTTTTTTTTTTTTGTTGAATTGATTGATTTTATGATAATAAACATAATATAAAAATTCTTCTTAAAATTTGACTTCAACGCACATAAATCTAGTAAAAAATATTAATTATTTTTGATTTTTTGATCGGATAGAACATTTTCCTTTGCGTTATCGACAATGTCGTCTTCAAAAAGAGTAAGAAGGCAAGAAGATACAAGATTATTCCAGCGGAGTTAATACACCGAGCAAGTTAGCAAGTTTCTCAATTAGTTAATATCATTGAGACTTTTGTCATTGAGGTTTGTGTAACTTAATTAATTGTGAAAAATCTTAACTAGCTATTTCTAGATTTATCCTTTTGCATCTTTTTATAAATTATAATTCCAACTATATTAAGTGCCAACTGATTTTTGTTAATAGCTGCATTATCATTCCAACGTAATTTGTTGCTTGAGGCCCATAAACTGAGCCATTTGAGTCAGCCTCACATTTAATATTGTTACGAGATTTATGAACTACATTCTTCCATTTACTCTTATTTTTACAAAGTCAAGGCGACTATATTTTTTTAATAAACTTAGGAATATCATAAATAATTATTGCGCAGGAGTTAACAAATTTGTGTAATTCAAAATCAATTGGCCATTTAAATTCATTCTCATTATTAAACTGATGAAGAAGGAGATTAAGCTCATTGCTTTCTTCACTAGCATCATTAGTGGGTACAACAATTATTGGTTTTTATTGTTTTTAAAGAAGTTGCTTCTCACTTGCATTTTCAATGAAGGAGATAAACTCATCTGATACTTGGTTAATGAATTGATGATTGACCTAATTCATCCAATATTGGGTGTTTGTGATTTAAAGATACTTCTTTAATAATTACATTGACTGTCTTTAGAGCAAAGCATTCCATTAACCAAGCATCAGATGATTAGTTTTCATTCCAGGAGTCAGCTGCCTCTGCTGTAGATACGTAAGCAAGAAGCCAGTATTCATGGTTCTGTATTGATAAATATTCCTTTGAAATGGGTTAAAAACTTGTCACGACTAAAACCAAGCTTTTCTGCTTGGTCCACGAGCTTAGTTATCACATCATATTCATCTGATTGGTTCGATTGCTTGTTGAAGATTGTCTTCTAGATGTAAAATAATGTGTTAGAAGCTTCTGTTTCGTCCACATTAAATTTTTATTTTAATTTTTCAGAAATTACCTTATGGCCCTCCCGGCTCCCGGTATAAAATTCGAAATCATCAGTAGTAACGGTTCCTTTATCAAATTCGAAATTATCGGTAACAGTTTCTGTAAAGTTAAGAAATAAGATTTTTTTTTGCAGAAACAGGTATATTTATATATGAAACTTCATTGATTAAATTACATCAGAATGATTTCATTACCAAACGTTAAATAAAGTCCATGATGTGAATCTGTCAAAAGATCACATGATATCAATTGATCAGGACAAATTATTGAGTACAACACGTAAAAGTGGATTGAACTTAAAGAAGACAAATGGCCACCAATTGAAACAGCTGAAGAAAAGAATAAAACGGAAGAATTGGAGAAATCGATCAAAGAAATTAAATCAATGATTCAACTGAAAATCAGAAGAAAAAAAAAATGAAATCCATACGTGTAAAAATTATATTGATTAGAAATTTCAAAAGTGATAAATAGTTAAATACATTTAATGTCATGATTCTTTGATCGTATATCTCCCGATCTCCCCCGTAAATGGTGATACAATTTTTTGATACTTCCAAATTATGATTACTTTTAGGTCGTCCATATTTATTTGCCAAATTTTTTTACATCTTTTTATTTCCAGTTTTTGTAAATGAATCGGTTCTAGAATGTTTTCCTGCATGATATATAGTATTTTGAAAATTATTATAGCTGAAGCAACATATTTTGAAATTTTATGGTGTTACTACATCGAGTACGTATGATAATGAACAAAGTAGAAATGATAATACAATATACTGTATTTGCTATAATTATCTTTTTTTTTTTGTTAAATTAACATTAGAACATTAAATTCGCTAAACAATTTGCAAGTGCAATCATTCAAATCATTCATTATTTACACAAAAATGAAATTCTTCATCAAGATGTGGTAAATATTGTATATTAAAAATTTAAAATATATAAAAAATATATTAGTCATAAAATAACGTAAAACTTTGCTTATTTAAATGGACGATTATTGAAAGGATTTGTAATCTGGTAATCTGAATATTGTGATCCCGAAAACATTCGAAAGATCATAGTTATCCAAGAAATGAATATTATGATGTTCACAGTGCGAATGTTATTTTGAGAAACGAATTCCATTTGAATCAGAAACTGATATTTAAAAATAACCAATGGCGAAAGGAATATGTTACACCATCAAAATATTTAAATTAAGTATACATACTATTTTTATAATTATAACGAAATCACATAAATTTTTCGTTTCAAATTATATAGTTGGCATAAAGATAAATTGTCATCAAAAAGCTATCAGTTAACGGAAGAAAACACTAGCTTATAATCTGATCAATTTATACAGTAGATGTTAACGAAAGTAAACGAAGTGTAATGCTTACAGGTATTATAGATTCGATATAGATATCATAAAAAATGAACAAAAGGCATTTTAAACCAAGCAATAAATGGCAATAATGATAATAATAGTGCTCAATATGATTAAACTTCTTGTAGTAATCATATCTTTTTATTTTTTTCTTCATCGGTTGTCTTTGATTCTTCATTAAGAATTTAATGTCTAATGTCATAACAAAATGTCTCCAAAATAACGTAAATAAAATAGATATTATATTCATAACTGATAATGGGAAATAATAATGATTTAAAAATTAAATATAGATGATTTATTTTGACGAATAAAATAATATAAATAAATTATAAATATGTAATAAAAATTAAATACTATTTATATAGGGTCCTAGGAGTTAATATAAATATCCAGGACTTCATCGATCAGTTGCTTGGGAACGAAACTATGTGTAGTTATTTAACAGATTATAAAATACATTATTATTGTCAAATATCAAAAAAAAAAAAAGCGAAAAATTTTTAAAATCATACCAATCACTTTAATCCTTTTTAACTTTTCTTCCTTGAAATATAAATGTAGTGTTTAGGATTTTCTTCGTCCTTATCAACATCCAAACACTTAAAATTACCAAAAATATCTTTGAGCATTTTAGGAAGATGTTCGCTCATAAATTGATTATTACAACTTATACCATCGGTTACATTAACAGGAGCATGCATCATGCTCCAGACTGTTGAAGGTGATTTGTTAGGTTGATCCACAAGTGACAAGGCCCGAAATTCAAATTCTTGATTTAATTCCTTATTATGTAAAGCAACATTGCTACACTTATGTTGGTACGTAGAAATAAAGTGGTTAACAGAAAGGTTTGCAAAAGAGTGAATATAATTCATGTGTCGGGCAATAAGTTCCGATTGAACTTCGAGAGGAAGCCTTTTAAATGCTGTTTCTTCTTTGTATTTAGGAAATCGATCAAGGACCAACTTTGAAGTTTCTTCGAATAAGAACGAAAGTTTATATTTATCCGCCAAATAAAATGTATACATTGGATTTTTCTTGAAGTTGAGATCAAGAAAAGTTACACCCGCAACATAAACTTTGTTTATCGTATAAATTGATGCAAGACTTAAAAGTGCGTCAACATTAGCCCAAGTAGGCATTACAAAATAACGAGGATAAATAATCGAAAGAGCAATGTCCATTATAGATGCAGATACATCAGGTACATTTATGGATGATAGGTCATTCTCTTGTTCTTGTTTTTGTAATAATTTTGGAGCTGCCAATTTCAATATACTTTTGTGTACACGAAATGAAGTGTTATCTGCAAAAATAAGGAGGTCTCCATCATTATAATAATGAAGGACACTTTTCTTACTCATTTTCCATATAAAATTATAAATAATAATAAAAAAGAGAGAGAGAGAGAGAAAAAAAAAAAAAAAAGAAAAAGAAAAAGGAAACTGTGTGAAAGTTGGGCTGTTATTTGTCGTACAATGATATAAAAATTTTATAATGATGACAAGTTTAGAATATTGATCGTTTTTGTTTCTAAATTTGGAAATGATGATTATTATTTAAAGATTTATTTCAACTTTGTGGACTTTTTGACTTGTTTGAAATAAACGAGAAATAAACCCCGCTTTTGATCACTGTTTAAATGGAAAGGATGGCAACACACAGTTATTCTGATGGAGATATTTTAGTAATCGTAGAGAATATCTCATTTAGGCTACATAAAAATATGTTGAGTCTTGCTTCTGATGTTTTCAGTGATATGATCAACTGCGGCGTTCCTTCTCGGGAAGAAAAAATTCCGATACTCGAAATTGAACAAGAAAATGCCCATGATTTCGATAATTTACTTTCGTTTATTTACCCTCGAAAACATGTATCGATCACTTGGAATAATATTGAAAGATTATTGAGAGTCTCTGACAAGTTCATGGTTGAATCAGCAACTAAGGCCTGCGAAAAATTTCTTACTAATAATTATCGCAGAAATCCATTGTTAACTTTTATCTTGGCAGATAAATTCAATTTTGACAATCTATATAGAGAATCATCAAAACTTATCTTAGATGATTATCAAAATTTTAAGAGTCAACCTTCGTTCGAAATGCTTTCTGAAAGGGCAAAGGCGGCATTGAATGAAAGATATATAAAATTCTTTTTTGGATTATGTTCAATCGCTAAAGGCGTGGTTCTTGATGATTACAATCACAAATGTAAATCCACGAGACATTATGAAACTCTTGAGGCTGAATGGGAAAATCATGTGGGAAATTTAACTTTACCTCCGCCTTCTCCTTCAACAATCTGTGATATGACGTGTTTTTATATTGGGGGTACTTATAATAAAAAATGTAACGATCATTTTACTAATAAATATCTTCCTGAAAAGATTAATGATTTATTAGGTGATTTTGAACCATTGGAAGATACTGGACGTAATAAACGTAATCAAGATTATTATATCTACGTTGAGAAATGATTGCTCATTGACTATATATATATGATGATTCAATAATCAATATTCATAATAATGTATACATATGATCTTTTCTAATAAAGACTATATTTTACGTCACTCGTGATACATAATCATGTGATGATGAATATAAAAAGGACACCTTTCGCTTATTTACTTCATACTTTGTTTCGTTTGTATTCGTTTGTTATTCCGATATTTATACTTCTTAAACACAACCAAAAAAAAAAAAAATTTATATATATACATGTATATGTATATGTATATGTATGTACAGTATATATTTTTTTTACCGAGAAAAAAGAAATTATTAACTAGCGCGATTTAGGGTATGATATTTTAAATATAATTTTTTTTATCCTAAAATGATTAAAATAAGAACAAGAAAAAAATATAACTTTTTTTTTATTATTTTATTATTATTAAATTTTAAAATTATTATTATTTTTGTTATTTTGTTATTATTATTAAAGAAAAGAAAATCGGATTAATAATAATAATATTAATAGTAACAGTAGTAATAGTAGTATTTAAAATATTTAATATCACCATAACAATTACCATTTTAACACCATGTCGACCGTTCAAAAATCAAGACCAGTAATCATAATAGATGACGACGAAAATATTGTAGAAACAGAAATTGGACAATCTAAAAATATAAAATTTGAAAAGCCCAATGAGAAAAATTTGATACGAAATTTGGAAAACGAGGCAGAGCAATCTAATGCTCAGAAAACTGACCCTGTTAATTCTGGTTCTAATCTCCAAGTAGAGAGTTCGTCTTTTTTTACCCGTACTTTCACGGCAATGTTGGGTACATTTTATGGAATGACTCCAAAAGATGTCGATGAATTGATGAAATCGGAGAATTGTTTGATGTCTGAATTTCAAAATTCAATTGAAACTTTGTCTAAACTTTTTAAAGATTCTTCTAGTAAAGAAATACCAGCGGATAAAAAGGACTCTGTGAATACATCTCGTATACCACTGAATGTTTCTCTTGGCATCTCGGCAAATGAAGAAATACCAGGAAGTAATTTTATTAACATCCCAATTAATAATATGGATCCTCAAAAGAGTGATGCTCCAATTAATAAGAGTATTCCGGTGGTTACTTCGATTAATAAAGAGATGCCGGTGAATCTTCAGCGAGATAATGTTTTGATTGGTACTTCTGTTAATTCCACGCAAAAACCAGAAAATTCACGGAACGAAAATTTATCCTCTGAAACATCGAGTGGAATTAAAATTGGAGATAATTGGGAATTACCAATTATAGTATTGGATAGTGACGATGATGACTATGAAAACGAGGTCATTGAAATAGACTCTGATGAAGAGGAGATTCAGGAATTCAAGAAAATGATGTCTTTAGACGATTTCGAGTGTATTGAAATAGGAAAAGACGAATTCGACGTAGTTGTCAACGCAAAAAAAGAGGATAATGAAATAGTTGAAGACTCTGAAACTGATGACGAGACAATTGCGCCTTGTCCCGAAGGAAACCTTTTCAGGAAAAGGCGTCGTAAAGTTAGGGTTAGAGCAAAATCCGCTCGGCAAAAGATTTCTGATACCTCAAGTGTTGACTTGAATTCATTAAATGGTGCACCAAATTTAAGTGTTACAAGTGTTACATCAAATTTAAGTGTTTCAATAAATTTAAATCGTGCATCAAATTTAGGTGGTGTATCAACTTCAGGTAAACTTTTAACTAATTTTATTTTAATGAAGATGTATTATGTTATTAATGTTCAATGTTTTAATTTTAAGATGTATTATGTTATTAATGTTCAATATTTTAATTTTAAATTTACAGGTAGTGATCCAACAAAATGGAGAAAGGATCTTCCACAATTTCCTCATATTACAGATCATGTTTTACGTACCTGGGCAACGGGATTTTTATGTTACAGAAAGGAATGGGAAAGGCTCGAATACCTTGGTGATAAAGTCCTGATGTTTTGTGTCTTGAGATTTGCGACTGCTAAATATCTCCAATTCTACACTCCTTCAGATATTAAAATTGTGACAACTTTCATGGTTTCAAACAAACTGCTCGCTGCTTATTCTTTGACGCTTGGTCTTGATAAACAAAATCAAATGCGAGGCGATCTTACTAAGAAAGTAGCAGATGCGTTTGAAGCTTACATTGGAGCATATTATTTATCTGATGGAGAAGAAGCGACAACGAGATATTTAGATCAGTTAATGAGTCCATTGTTTGAGCTAATCTTACAAAGAAGACAAACTGGGCGAAATGCTGGTAAAGTAATGAATGTTATAGCGGAATATTTTAATATGAACTTCTTAACAAGGATGGCAAAACTAAGCAAATAAATTAGCAATTATCGGTGTAATGGTTGGATGCTCAATATGTTTTTGAGGGTGGGGGGGTTTTTAATAAAGTAAGTGCATTTTATTGATATTTCTCATGTTTCCTGTGTCGTTTCTCACTTTACAATTTTCTTTTCGCATGAGCACTATGAAATTTAAAGCTTTACGCTTTTATTGTTAATTATTAAGAAATGGGATTATCAAAATTATTTAAGATAAACTACCCATTTCAAACATTCATTCTTCATTATCTCATCTACTCATCAATCCGTGAAATTTAATCTTTCATTAACAATCCTTGTTACCTTTTCTTTTCTTTCTTGGTCAATGAGCTGATGAACGTTAGAAAACCTGACGTATGCCAAAATCATCAGTCTCACACAAAGGTGATATATTGTAAGTGCACAATTCTCTTTGTTGGTATGTCATTTTAGTTGAACAAATTAATTTATGTCCCTGAGTTTTTTTTGCACAAAGATTATATCAACCTAACAAAGAAGTCATGATCGAAAGATGATTCAAAAAAAAGATCATTCGTCATGAATTCTTCATTTAATTTCAAATTTTTTTAGGATGATTCTTGTTCCAAAGTATAATTGAGTTTTGATTGTTTTGGCCAAGTAAAAAAAGAAAGAATGGTTGGGCAAGTAGTTTATGAACTTTTAAATGATGTAATAAGTATCATTATCATTTAATGGTTTATTGTTATTCATTCTGATGTAATTACTACTTTGTACGATCTATATTACATAAATGTAACCATTTTTTTTAAATGTACATATTATTATCACGCAGTTCGATAAAAATATACGAATCCGTAGAATTATTATTATTACTATTACTATTATTATTACTACTATTATTATTATTAATCTTGGCTAAATTTTCAAAATTTCCAAAAAGGTCAAGAAATTTTTCTTCTACGTGAAATTCCCAAAAAATATTATCACAATTCATGGAATTCATAGCATTCATACCAATATCGTTATTATTATTATAATAATAATTATTAAATTTAGGACAAAGAATTTTTTTTGTTATAGAAGGTTTAAGTGTAGGATAAATTTGAACTTTTTTAATAAGTTCTTCAATAGATTTAATCAATTCAATTTGATGAATTTGAGGATTTGAACAAGTATGTTTATAATTTGAAATAAAAATATCTTTTGAAAGTAAATTTAACGAAAAAATATAATCCATATAACGATCCAATAATTTTTCACGAGTATTTAATGAAATTAATTTAAAATTATGAGTAATCCTAAAATCATTTAATTCATCTAAAATCAATTTAGATGATTCAACATAAAGTTGATCTAATTGATAAACTTCGGCCAAATATAATGATATTAATGGATCTTGAAAGAATTCTTTTTCAAGAAATTCTTTTGATGCTTCAAATGGTGATTTCATTTTATACTTTTCTGATAGACGTAAAAGTTCATAAATATTATCCCAAGATATTGAAATGTGACCTATAGGATAAATAAATGAGAGGAGGATCTTAAAATTTTCGGAATTATTTTCATCGAGAACGATTGCTGTTATACCATTAATTGCAGTAGTTGAACGAGAGATCAACTCTTGAAAAACTTGAGAGGATAAACCCATAATAACTTTATGAACACGAAAAGCTGTTCCTCCAACGCTAATGATTAAATCACCATCAAGATAAAAATGTTCATGAGATTGATAGAGCATTTTGTTATTTTATTTTATTTTTTTTTTATCGTTCGTTATTGAATTAAAGAAAGAAATTTATATTTATATATATAAATACATTTGTAAGAAATTATATTTCTTATTCACGTAAACATAATTTATGCAATTAAAATATAATAAATCAAATTTTTAAGAAATATTATGCCTGCGACTGATACGAACAATGTTTCGCGCGCCACCTGCCAAGTGATCTGATTATGCGACTCAACAATTAGGTGTTGAATGGCCACGCTGTTAAACCATTATTATTAAGATTATAATTCAATCAATTGCTGTTATGCAAGAAATTTTCTGTACAATCAAATAGTTAAGTTTTTGGTTCAGTGATTATTGTTATGCATGAAGACCCCTTTTGTATTTGCAGCAAAGGCTGATCAATCACATGATTAAACCTTAAATATGATATCAATCTAATCCGCAATGTGATACCGATTAGTAATCATACTAATATTTATTTATTTAAGCCATATTAAAAACCAGTCCCGCCTTTTTTTGCTTAAAATTGATAATTTCATTTGATAATAATAATAGAAAATTAAAAAATGTCCGAAACACAAACTTCTCCGATTGTTGCTAAATTTACAGATGATGAGAAGAATAAGGTTAAAGAATTTAAAAATCTTCTTCCCGATATTTTAAATGATGTTAATGTACCAAAATATACTCTTTGGGGTGTTGAATTGAACAAAGATTCTCAGGATGAAAAACTTGATGTCATTCTTATTAAATTTTTAAAAGCCCGGCAAGTACATTAAAAATATAATTAAAATTAAAATTAAAAAAAAAAGGCTTTTTACTAATTTCAATTTTTTTTTTTTTAGAAATTTTGACGTAAACCAATCAAAAGAAATGTTAACAAAATCAATTAAATGGAGAATTGAATTTAAAGCTGATGATTTGCTTTCTGAAACTTTTCCTGATTTATATCGAAAAGTTGGATTCATTCATAAACGTGATAAAGAAAATCGACCTATTACTTATAATCTTTATGGTGGCCTTAATAATAAAGAGGTTTTTGGAAATTTAGATCAATTTCTTAAATGGCGTGTACAATTAATGGAAAAAGGAATTCAGGAAATAGATTTTGTTAACGTTGATCAATGTATTCAAGTACATGATTATAACTCAGTCGCTTATTCAAACTATGATAATACTGTTAAAACTGCTAGTAAAGCTGTTTCTACCATTTTTCAAGATAATTATCCTGAATTTTTGGTAAATTCTATTATTATTAACTTTGTTGTTGTTGTTGTTGTTGTTGTTGTTGTTGTTTATTTGTTATTTTTCATTTAACATTATATATATTTTTTTTAAAAAAAAATGTAGGCGGTGAAATTTTTTGTTAATGTACCTCGGTGGGGAGATTGGTTGTTTAAATTTATTTCAATGTTCTTATCTGAGCAAACAAAGAAGAAATTTTTTGTAGCTTCCTCTGGTGGTGCTAAAGATGCTCTGTTAACATTAATCTCTGAAGAGAATTTACCTACAATTTATGATGGTAAAAGTGTTGTTCCTGAACTTGAAGAAAATAGTACATCTAATGATGATACAGCTGAATAATTTTTCCGTTTAGAATTATTATAAGATAGTTTTTAAAAATTATAATTTAAGTTGGTTGGTTGTCTGTATTAAATGTATTATAAAATTATTTATACAAAGATCACATGATCTAAGTGGCATATATATAAAAACGCGTCAAATTAAACATCTATTAAATCTATTTTACAAATCTATTCTAATAAATCTTTTTGATTACATTTAAATTATATTACGATTATTATAAATTATTATAAATTATTATAAATTTCATTATTAATGTTATTACTGGCTATTACGATTATTATTAAAATTTAATTTAATTAATTTATCATTATTATTTCTACTCATGTTTGTAAAATTATATATTTTTTTTTGTATTTTTTTTTACACTTCTGAAGAATCAACTTCAGAAAAATATGAATTCATTTCATTGAGTTCAATAAGGGCTTCTGCGGTGGCTTTTATATATATAAAAAGAGAATGAATTAATCAAATATTAGATATTTATAAGTTTAATAAATATTTACAAACCTTCTTCTCGGTATGGATTTAATTCTCTGTTAAAGATAGAATTTGAATGTATAAATTTACACGTAAAACTAATAAAATTAATATCAATGACGCGATAAGGTAAATACTACTTACGCTTTTAAAATTTTAATTAAGACTATGGTAAGACATGTTGATGTTAGAAAATTTGAAATAGCAGTAAGTAACAAGCCAATCCAAAGAGTTTTGAATATCCTTTCATAGATAACGGCAAGAGGAATCAAAGAAATACTGAACCTATATAAAAAGCCACGTGAGGTAAGTAATAATTCAAAAACGAAATTTCATACATAATTGATAAGATAACGTTACCATAACATTAAAGCACAGATACCATAATTAAATGTGCGCAACTAAATTTATAATAAAATTAATAAATAAAAAGTATACCGTCAAAAAATACAATTATTTTCTCATTAGATGTACCTCATTAATATACGCTTCGAAGGTATTTTTTGCATTTTCCAATTTTCTTTTTATTCTGTCAGGAACATCACTATCTCTTGTATCTTGAATTCCTGTTAGCGTGAAGCTTTCTTTAATAATTCTTACCAAATTTCTTCCATAATATCTTAAGATGGTGAAAATTAAAACACAATTAAACCATAAAGTTCCAAATAAAAAACCATTGGCGAATAAAAATGGTTTATTGTGTCTCATAAAAGCATCATTTTCTCGTACAATGTTTCGATTTAATCCCATTATAATTGAAAATGTTGTAGTTAAAGCGAAAAGTAAAAAAGTCAATGCCCAAAAAGAAATAGTCACTTGATAACCTTTTGGAATCCACACCGTTGTTGACCTATTTCTACTATCATTATTTGCATTTTCCAAAGTTCGGTGTGTAGCTGAAGTTGTGAATTGTTCAAATTTCATACATAATATGGATTGAAACATTCCTGCTATAAAACTATAAATTCCCACAAATCCAAATGACCAGCTGAATGCAAAGATTAACTCGCGAATTACTGGATATCCAGAAAAGAAATTACCAAGAATTACAACATAGTGTATTATGTGTGCTATATAATTATTAGTTAAAATGATGAGCGACACGAAAAAAAAAAATAACGCTTAAAAATTCGTTCTTACCTAAATTACTTATTCCATTCCATAATAGAAACCCTTCCAAAGGAGCGAATAATTTATCAATAAATAATTTTGAATTCTTTCGATATTTGAATTTCCAATAAAGTAAAGAAAAAGAAAATATACAGGGGATAAACCACATGACTATGCAAATTATATACAAAATTTTATATTCTTTTGACCCTTCACAGTTATGTATGCCGTAAGTGAACCTTTGAAATAATAAAGAATAATTAACATTGATGGTGTATAAGGAAGAAAGTAAAAGCAAAAGAAAACTCACTCGCAAATATTTGAGGTGGACATATTATAAATAACTTTTGTAAATTTATTTATTTAAGAAATTTTTTATTCCATGAGATGAAATAAATTGAAAAAGAATGTATAAGGTTAAAAAAAAAGGAGAAAAGGGAATGAAGGAGGGTAGAGACTTCTCACAGAGAAGGGAAAGAGAATAATGGATAAAGAGAAGGAAAGGGAATAAAGGAAAGTGGAGTCTTCTCTCAGAGAAGGGGAAAAAAAGTGATGATAAAATTTTGAAAAATTTGCAGATTTATAGTTTATTTAACTCATCTAAATTTGGAAATTCGCATGTTTAGTTTAATTTAATTAAACTATAATCTAAAAATAGACATATCCACTATGATTAGTTACCAACAAACACTGATCTAATATTCGGAACACGAATTAACTTTATTAGAGACAATGGTTGGTTATCCCGAAGTAATACAAATGGGATTTATGCAATATGTTGCCATTACGAACGAATGGAAAAAAATAAATATTATTTATTTACGAAAATAAAATATTGTTTATTTTAAATATCAGGCAATTTTCTTTAGAGGAAATTTGCAAGAACGTTTAAAAAAAGCCAAAAGTTAAATAATGAATTGTTACTCAATTTTCGTTAAGGTGGTCAAGCTAGCAATTCAGTCCCAATACGGAATTCACGAGTAACTCACGTTATTTCTCGTTAATCCACGTGCACCGTTTTTGAGTTTAAATTAAAAGAATAATGAATCGTGGTTTTTAAGTTTGCATAATTTTCCGAGTAGAAATGTAAAGTACAAACATTTTATGCATTCAGTTCATCCAATCAAAAAAAAAAAAGTGCTGCGGTTTGTTTTTTGAAAGTTTATTTCCTTTTTTTGTGTTATTCACTTTTAAAATTACCAATTAAAAGTTAGTCAAGCAAAAATTCATTCAAAATTTTCCGTGTTAAATTATTTGTCCTCCATAATAATGAATACAAATGGTTTTTTAGCAAAAAAAAAAAGTTGATTTTATTGGCATCAACCCTTGAAGAACAATAGTTACACGATTTTGTTATGTGGATCTTAACCAATTAATAACCATTTAATTATAAATTCACCAACAATAAATTTATGAGACAATTTTCTTTTAATGACATCCGCAGCAGTTCAATTACAAAAAAGAATTCTTTCGTTTTGGTTCAAAGGTTTGTATTTTAATAAAATGTATATAATTTATTATTTATTTATTTATTTTATTGATATTGTTAGGATTTGTTGATGGACAACCGCTTCCATCTCCATTAATACAATTTTGGTTCTCTGGAGGTGAAGCGATTGATAATGAATGTAGAAATAACTTTGGTAAAGAAGTGGAAGAAATTTTTGAGAAAAAAACTTATATTGACGAAATGAAACAAACTCCTGAGGTATCTTCAATTACATTATTTAATTAATATATACAGTAATTAATTTATATTGATGGATATTATTTCGTTTCTATATTTAAAGGGAACTCTGGGTTTAACAATCTTGCTCGATCAAATTCCTCGTAATATATTTCGTGGAACTGCAAGACCTTTCGTTGATTTTGACCCAATTGCATTGGATGTTGCTAAATATTGCATAGATCGTAAATGGGATGAAAAATTGAATCCTGTTCAAAGAGCTTTCATCTATTTGGTATAATATTTAATCTTTATTATATTTATTAAAAGTTTTTGCAGGAAATTTATTAGTAAATTTATCATTACAGCCATTAGAACATTCTGAAAAATTGGAAGATCAAGAACTTTGCGTACAAAAAAGTCGGTGGAATGATGAGACTGCTCCTGAGGTATTTTAACACACTTTACTAAATTTCTTTATTTTCTTTCTTTAATTTTATTAAATTTAATTTAGATTTATTCTGAGCTATTAAAAGCTTTTACCAATTTTGCTGAAAAGCATAAAATTATAATTGAAAAATTTGGCAGATTTCCTCATAGAAATGAATGCATGAATAGAGAATCTACAAAAGAAGAAATTGATTTTCTTGGAGACAGATTTTGATAAATAATTATGTATTTAAAAAAATTATAATTTATTAATAATTATTTAATTTAACATCTATTTAAGAAATAATTTTTAGAACTTGAGTAATAACTTGTGGTTCAGATTTTTGAAGATTTTTATGTTCCAGCCATAAAGCTCTTTCTGTTTGAGATTGACCTCCTCTAGCTCCAAATAATAATGCTTGTTCTTCTGCAACACGTTCTGCTACTTCTTCTCTTGCTCGAATTTTATAAAATTCGTTACAAGCTTCAACATATGCTTCATATTTATTTATCCCTTTCTTTTTGATTAAATACTCTTGATATCTAATCACACTAAAAAAAAAAAAAATTAAATTAAATTAACAATGTGTTATGTGTATTATTATTATTATTATTATATTATTATTATTATTATTGAAAAAAAAAATTAAAATTTACTCTTCTCCAGTAACCCGACAAGGAAATTTTAAATCACACAATAAATCTTTATTCATGGATCCATCATCATGTTCCATTAATATTTGTGGTCTTAACAATTCATATGGATGATCACGATAAAAATCTCTGCGCAAACCATCTAACATATAATAAATTTTTTGTGGTCTTGGAATTTTGGTTCTCAAATGTTTTTGGGAATGTGATTTTACGTTACTCCGAAGACGTAAATTATGTTTTTGCAAGTTATCTTCACGAAATTGTAGAGGACTACGTAATAAATTTTGACCAGGTGGAACATTTTTCATAGCTGAATACCATGCAGGAAGAGTTTTTATAATTTCTCCAGTTAATAACTTTGAAACATGATTATGAAATTGTTTTGGTGTGGCACGGTACATATTAAATGTTTGAATATAAAAGAAGAAAAGATTTAAAAAAAAAATTGATATGCGGTGATAATCATTTATAATTCTGGATGATCGACCTGACGTTAGATCACATGCCATATGAATACTTAATTTTAAAAATCAAATTTGTTAGCTGAGAAGAGTTCGAGAGTGTTCGACATTTATCTTTCATTCTGACGATAAAATTCTATGAAGGCTGTGAGAAAAGCCTCCCTAACTCCCATAACAATGGAGGATCAGTTAAAACTTTTAGAAGAGGCTTTAAATGTCGTTAAAGTTCAAGCATTCCAAATGAAGAAATGCTTGGTATGTTGAGCATAATTATAATCTTGTAAAAACTTCCATACTCGAACCCTTTCTTTCTTACTCAAGATCTTATGTTTATTTGTTGATAGGATAATAGCAAACTCATGGACGGCTTAAAGCATTGCTCAACGATGTTAGCGGAACTTCGTACATCTGCTTTAACCCCAAAAAATTATTATGAACTCTGTATCTTTTTTTTTTTTGAAACTAAAACGCATATAATTAATTCTATTTTACATATATTGCAATTGAGTCGATTTTATTATCAAAATTTAAATTTCATTTATTTCCTTGACAAAATATTTATGAAGATATGGCAATCTTTGATGCTCTCCGACACCTCACAACATATCTTAATGATACACATAGTTCTGGAAAGCACCATCTTGCGGACCTCTATGAGTTAGTACAATATGCGGGAAATATCATTCCGCGTTTATACCTCATGATTACGGTTGGTAGTGTTTATATGTCACAAAAGGATGCTCCTGTCAAAGAAATTATGAAAGATATGATGGAAATGTCCCGTGGTGTACAACACCCAACGCGAGGTTTATTCTTGAGACATTATTTGAGTGGAATGACAAGGGATTCGTTACCGGTTGGAAGTGATGATGGGTAAATGAAAACTTCTCATATTTAATGGTGTAATTTGATCTAATGAATAATTCTAATTTATTATTTATTTTATTATTATTATTATTACTATTTATTAGTCCACAAGGAAACCTCCAGGACTCAATTTCTTTCATTCTTACTAATTTTATTGAGATGAATAAACTTTGGGTACGCTTGCAACACCAAGGCCACTCACGGGACCGCGAGAAACGTGAGATGGAACGGAAAGAATTGAGGATTTTGGTCGGAACTAATTTAGTCCGATTAAGTCAGTTGGAAGGCGTTGATCTACTGTTATACCAAAAGGTATTTATAGATCATGTGATTATATATATATATAATAAAAAAAATTTGTATAAATAAAATCAAGCTATTCTCATTTCTTATATAGACTATATTACCAGCTATTTTGGAACAAGTTATTAATTGTAAGGATATCATCGCACAAGAGTATTTAATGGAAGTTATCATTCAGGTATATTATGTTTAATAGTTATTTTATATTTACTTTAATAGTTTATATTAACATTTTTTTTTTTAATTCTGTTAGGTGTTCCATGATGATTTTCATCTTCGAACACTTGGACCATATTTATCAGCTACAGCGCAACTTCACCCAAAAGTCAATGTAAAGCAGATTGTAATTGCGCTTATCGATCGCCTTGCAGCATATGCTGCTCGCGAAGCCGATTCAGAACCGCCTGAAGTCATTAAACGTCAGGAGGAAGAAGCCGCCAAAAGGCTTGCTGAAAAATTAAAGAGACAAAAGATTGGAAGTTATAGTGAGGATGACGAGGAGTCAAACATAAATGGAAAATTTATTTTACAAGAGGAGGATGAGGAGGAGGATGAGGAGCTAAGAGTCAAGATAGGTAATAATGAAAGTAATGAAAATAATGATCAAACGTCCGAGACACAGCTGGATAAAATTAAACAACAGAGAAATGAAGAGCCCCCTGTCAAAAAATTCCGTGGTATCCCTGAAGACGTTAAACTGTTTGAAGTCTTTTGGGGACAAATTGTTGAATTGGTTAAGGTTCGTAAAAATTGTCAAAAATAAAAAAAACTCGATTATTGTTAAATATGTTTTCTCATTATTTTTTTAGGCTCGTCCCGACTTGTCTATTCAAGACATCACTGCCTTGTTGGTATCTTTAGTCAATTTGTCATTGAGTTGTTATCCTGACAAGATTGAATATGTTGATCAAGTCATTGAATTTGCCAAGCAAAAAGTTTTAGACTTCCATGATAGGTAAATTGATATTTAATATATATATATATATATATATATATATATTTCTTTTTCTTTGTGGAAAATTTTTTTATATTCATTAAATAATTTATTTTAATAGTCCCGACCTTCATAGTTCTACCACAACTTCCAATTTGCTTAATCTTCTCTTGGCTCCAATCAACTCGTACCCAACAGTCCTTACTTTGCTTGCTTTACCCAACTATGCTGCTCTTCTCGCAGTTCAACCTTTCCAAACACGTCGTTCGATTGCTCATGCTATTGTCACTTCTATTCTAAAGAACGAGACACTCGTTGAGACACCTGAAGACGTTAGTGGAATTTTAGACCTTTGTAATGTTCTCATTCGTGATCAGAAGGACGCAACACTTTCAAGTCCGTTCAGTGGACTTACAAGCGGAAGAGCTACAAGGTCAAGTGGGATTTCACCAGCGATGGATCCTGAAGAGATTGCAGAAGAACAAGGATGGCTTGCAAGAATTATTCACTTATTCAAGAGCAGTGACCCTGATAATCAGTTTATGGTATAACATTATTTTAATAGTTACTTTATTTGTTTAGAACAATTAAATAACTATTCATTTAACTTTCATTAGCTTCTTACAACTGCTCGTAAACAATTTGCCGAAGGTGGTGAAAGAATACGATACACATTCCCTGCGCTTGTTACATCTGCTGTGAAGTTGGCAAGGAGATATCAGAGATTCGAAGATCAGGAAGTAAGAAGTATAAGTTGTGTTACTAGAAAATTCATTACAAAAATATATTTATCAATCATTAATTATTTTTATTAGGATGACGGATGGGAAAAGAAAACTTCAACTCTTTACAGATTTATTCATCAAATTATTTCAGTTTTATATAATAAAGTTGAATGTTCGGATATATGCCTGCGGCTATTCCTTTTAGCAGGACAAAGTGCGGATGAATGTGGTTTCGAAGAAATTTGTTATGAATTTTTTGTACAAGTATGTAATATCATCCGGGTGCAAACTTTTTTTTCCTGACTTATTAATTAATTTTCTACTTTCGTAAAAGGCATTTACCATTTATGAAGAATCCATTTCCGAGTCGCGTGCTCAATTCCAAGCCATCACGCTTATTATCGGCACCTTACAGACCACTCGCGTATTTGGAACTGAGAATTACGATACTCTTATTACTAAATGCGCCTTGCATGGCAGTAAATTGCTAAAAAAACCCGATCAATGTCGTGCAGTTTATTTATCAAGTCATTTATGGTGGGCCACTGAAATTGAAGGAAGGAGAATTAAATCATCTGAGGTATTTTTGCATTTATTTAATAAATATACGTGCATGCATAATGTTTAATTATACTCTTTTTACCAGGAATTATTCCGTGACGGTAAGAGGGTTCTTGAATGCTTACAGAAAGCGCTCAAGATTGCAGATTCTTGTATGGACTCCGTCACAAATGTAGAATTATTTGTGGAAATTTTAAATAGATACGTGTATTATTTTGAGAAAAAGAACGAGGCTGTTAGCATTTGTTTACATTATTCATAACGTTTATGTTTTAATATTTATTTTTACAATAATAACGTCTTTTTCTTATTTTCTGTTGTAGGTCACTATCAAATATCTCAATGGATTAATAGATTTAATTAATACGAATCTTTCAAATATGGAGAATCCAGACCAACATCTGCCAACTTCTGCTTCTTCAGCACTTGTTGAACCAGAAGGCAATATTTCTGACTTTGTTGTTAGACATTTCAAATCAACATTGTTACATCTTGAAACACGTAAGGATGCTGTACTTTCGGCTAAAGCTCAAGGAAATATTTATCTGCAAAGTTATGATGAAATTGATACTAATACTGCATTAGGATAATGATAATTAAGTAAAGACATTTCTTTGGAATAATAATATATAATTGAAAGAAGTAATATACACTGTGTAAATAAATATATCTAGTATAATAGTTTAGGGTTCTTATCATACGTATTATTATATTTTCTTTTTTTTTTTTTTTAACTTGTTTTTAGTTTATTTGTCTATTATTAGATCATTCAAGTATTATTTAATACTTTTTTTATTTTTATTTTTATTTATTTATTATGTAATATTATTATATGGTATTAGTTTGTATAAAATACATTTTAATTTATAAAATTAATTTGTTTTTTTATTAATCGTGTCTAATAATTGGTGTAATAAAATAAATTGTTGTTTCACAGATTTCCTTAAAATTAATAAATCTATATATATAAAGCAGTAGATAATATACTGTTTTCTAATAAACAGTTTAAATAAAATAAAAGGAAGGACGTCACAATTATTTTTTTTTTTAAAAAAAACAATTAAATCATTAAATACTATTTTTCATGTAAAAAAAGACAATTCTATATAAATTTATCATTATTTTTTAATTTTACGTCCTTGACTGGCTAATTTAGCTTTTTGTGCCTCAGCTTTAGCTAATTAAAAAGTCGTTCATTAATAAATTTTTTTTTTTTTTTCGAAAAAAGTCAGATAACGAAAAGAAATTGATTATACCTTCTTGTTCTGCTTTTCTTTTTAAAGCAGCTTCTTCACGTTGTTTTTTAATAATGGCTAACCTCCCTAAATCAGCTTTAGCTTGTTCGGTTTTACCCTCCTGATGAAGTTTCCAATATCTTTGTCTGGCAGCTTCCTTTTCAGCAGCTTCCCTGCGTAATGTAATCATTAATTAATAAAATATATAAATACAATAACAATAATTATTAAAGTGTAAATACAAGTACCTTTCCTTTCGAGTCATTTCTCTTGGCGAATCCCTTATATCAGAAGCTTTTAAATTATCTTTTTTAGCTCTATTTGGGTTTTCTATATCAATAATGTTCAGTGATGATATTTTCGAACGATTGTCCTATAAAATTTAAAAGAAATTGATTAAATCATGATAACTAAAGATAAAATTACAAAAAAAAAGTTATTATAAATTATATACATCATCGTCATCGTCGTCATCATCTTCTTCTGATACATCATTATCAGATCCTCGCGAATTTTTATTGTTCTTCAAATTAGATTTTTTTTTTTGTTCTCCGTCGTTTTCCCCTCTTACATTAGACGTTTCTTCATCACTTTCTTCCTCAGAACTTACTTCTTCCTCTTTACTATCTCGATACTGAAATAAAAATTATTGAAACAAAAATAAATAGATCAATAAAATTAATAGATATTCAATAAAAAAAAAAAAAAAAAAAAGTTTTATAAACTTACATTCCACATTCCTTCTTCCTCATTTTGAGCAGCAGCGAGACGTCGTGGGTTTGTAAATCTATGTCCTCCACCACGAGAAGGTTTCCTACTTTGTCGTCTTTGCTTTGGTGGCATGATTTATTCTTTTAAATTATTTTCTTGAAAGCTTGAAGTGAAAGTTTTTAAATGAATTCCGTCCTAAAAAAGAAATTCAAGATCACATAATCAGATCGGCATATGTGCCATATGTGTACAGTTATCATAACAAAAATTTAGTAGTATGGCGTAAAATTTTGACATTTACCACGATTTTTATAATGCATTCTTATAATCTCATCGAAAATTCGAAATTTGGAGATTTTTAATAATAATATTACATTTAGATAAAGATAATTGCCAAAATTAATTAATTAAACGGTGTTATACATTTCTATAACTGCTAAAATTACTAAATTCCTATAGGAAACTTTATTTATGGATAACTAATTATGACCAAATCTTGTTAGTATTTTATTAATATAATATTGAATATCATTATTTTATTAAATTACTATGATATTATTTAACTTTCATAATAAAATTTGGATGCCTTACAGATAATTATACGTGAATCAATTATATCATCAAAGCATATAACAGCAGATATCTATCAAGTGAGATTATCATATTGATGAATTTTTTTTTTCGGATATCAAGTGAATCATATCGTCTATAAATTATTATTTTTTTTAAAATATCTAATATTGTTCTATTTGTTAAAAAAAAATAACAGGAATTATATATCCTTTATTCAATCGTTTTTGTATCTTAAAAAAATTTTGGATAAAATAAGATATTGCTTTTACGTTATTCAGTCGTTATTCGCGTTAAAAAATTCCGCAGTATAGTGTAACGATCGGATATTCAAAATTTAGGCAATTGATATCATTCTAATTTAGGACTGTAATGCCCGTTGGTAATTTTTTTTTTCCTTACGGTATTGAAGAATTATTTTTACGTTATCAAATAAAATCATCCAACGAAACGACCGACAAAAATAACAAATAATTTACTGTTTAAAAAAAAAAAAAAAAAAAAATCAAATTAATGTTTTTTTTAGAGTATGAAGCCTAATTCAAACGAAAAAAAAATCTTTGATGATTATGACCGCAATTTTTACCATTTGCTGATCGGTACTTCCTAATGAGGATAAGTTTGTGTAATGATGTAATGAATTGCGCCATAAATATAACGTATTTCACAAAATGAAAAAAAAAAAATCATCTTTCTCCTTCTTTTGTAAATTAAATATGACCGAGACTAAAGAGAACGTTACTCAAAAAATTTCAGTAAATTTACCAGTTGATTGTGTATATGAAATTATTCAATATGTTGTTCACGATATAAAAACTTTACATTCATGTATTACTGTTAATCAAATTTTTTGTCATGTTGTTATCCGGGTCCTTTGGAGTAATCCATTTAAATACGTTCAAGATAAAAGTAGAAAAAGTCTTATCTTTCGAACATATTTTTCTTGTCTTGATGATGGAAAGAAAGAACAAATTACAACATTTCTTCATAAATCTGTTTCATATTTTCCAAAACCTTTTATTAATTACCCAAGTTTTCTTCAAGAATTTGGAATAAATGACATACAAACGTCAATGAAGAGTTTTCTTCGTCAATACTATTCAGCTTCACGACCTTTACCATCAGATAATCGAATTAATAGTATTGTTCGTATTCTCAATCCTTTTATAGAAAAGTTGTTATTCAATGATCAAAGTAATTTCAAATATTTGAATGTTGATTATCAATTAAACATTGAAAAAAATCAAATTGATATGAGTTCATTTGATAATGAAATTCTTGGACAAGTTCTTTCAAACATCAAGAAATTTTCTTTTGGTAATTTTCAATTTGATAGAAAAAATATTGAATTTTTAAAATTCATTCAAAGAAATGCAACAACTCTTACGGATATAATTTCCAAATATAACAAAGATCTTCAACATGTTCGATTATCACTTTCATCAACTTATTATTATTGTAGAGGAGGAGGACAAAAACAATCAAAACTTCATAGAGAATATAATAAATTATTAGAAATTTTGAGATCCTTTATTTTTTCATTAAATAATTTGAAATCAATTGAAACTTCTTGTTTTTCAATTGAAATGGATTTTGCAAACTTATTTATAAAACATTCACATTCCTTAACTTATTTAAAATTATGTGATATTTTTAATTGTTCTATTGTTCTTGATATTATAGAAAATTGTCCAAATTTGAAAACAATTGAACTTTCAACTTTTTCTAGTAAAGGTTTTAATAAATTGTCTTTTTTAAATGATAAACCTATTACATCAAAATTAAATCATCTTAAGAATTTTTCTATTACAATACCTCATTCTTTTATTAATAAACTTTTTGAAAGAATTATTTTAATGTCAAATAATAGTTTAAAAACCCTTTTTTATAGTAGATATTATAATAATACTTTTAATCTTTATTCCTATTTTAATGAAGTCACAACATCAATTCAACCATTTTGTACCAATTTAACTCATCTTTATATCAAAATAATCGCTGAATATGAATTTTCATGTGCTATTTCATTTTTAAAAAGTTTACAACATCTCATTCATTTAAAATTAAGCTGTAGTGGTTCTCTTAAACAAAATAATTTTGTAGATTTAGCACAATCTTTCTCTTCTTCTTTACAAATCTTGGAAATGGATTCTATTGTAGCAATAGAAAATTTAAAAGTTTTGTTAGAAAATATGCAGTGTAATCTTAAAGAAATTAATATAAATACCTTTATTAATGATACTATTTTAAGACTTATTATTAAATATGCTAATCAAAGAAATTCTTTGGTAAAACTTAGATATGTATATTATAGTAGTAATATCAATATTTTATATCAAGTATTACAAGAAGCAAGAAATCTATTTATAGTTGAAGATAATACAGAATCTTTTACAAAAAGTTTTGTTAAATCAATCTTTTAAATTGGTATGTATAAAATGATTTATTTAGTAATAATTATTTTAATTTGTAAAATTTATAAACGTTTAATTATTAATTTTTTTTTATAAATCATTTTCAATTAGGAAATTTACATTTATTATTATTATATTATTATTTTGTTTTTACTTGAATTATTATATAAACATATATTATATATTATACTTTTTTTCAATTTTTAAATAGATAAAGATATCTATTATTAAGAATTTTTTAAATTTTATTTTGATATATATATATATATATATTTTTTCATGTTTTAACTTTTTTTTCTATTTTTTTTTTTTATATATATAAATAAATTTTATTTGTAAATCATTATTTAAAATTTTGTTCAGAAATTGATTATTTAATTGAATTATAAATAGTTTGATTTATAATAATTCTGATTTTAAATGATATCAAGTTGTAACTTATTCTCATTTCAAGAATTTAATCAAAAATTCAATTTAGCATTATTGGAAAATAATGAATCTATCTATTAGATTTATATATTAAACTTACCTTTACCACGTTAAATATATTATCTTTTATATATAATAAATCTCTGACATTCTCTTTTTCATTTGGCTTCTCGATCATTTCTTGGATCTTTTGATAAATAATAAAAATTTGTTATCAAGAATTGATCACGAATTCTCATTCTTGAGAATAATGAAATATATTTTATATATTTGAATGTCCATTATCTTAATCTCAAGAAAGTCTTAATACAACAGTGGTATCACATATTATTTTGGAATAATAAATAGGGAAAAGTCAAGCCTGTTGCAGAGCAATGATTCATGGGAGTTATTTGAAAAGTATAGTTACTCTTATAATTTAAATCCTTTTTTTTTTGCTTTTAGCAATACTGGCTTTGTCCTATTTATTTCAGTACTACTGTAATTTTACTTTTTCTTTTTGTAGTTAACAAACAAATAAAATTAACACAAATGCCCTTCATTTAACTTATGCCACTACTTGTTAATAATATTATTAATCAATAAGGTTAAATGAAAACAAATATACTCAGAAAATCATTGTAGTATATCGGTTGATTATTGTAATTCATTATTGTTAACACACGTTGGCAACAGACATGCAATGGGATCGCATTATGGTATATTTTTGTTCTATGTATGGTATTATTATAATAAACCGGTGGTAATACCTAATTAAATCACATTTCTGATAATTGTACTGAACAAAAAAAGATATAAGGTACTTCCACTGGTTAAACTGTTTTATATAGAAGTAAGCAATACTGTGCAGCGGTTCACTATAGAATAATTTTCAGTATGACTGTTTTTATAAACACAAATTAGACTGCACATGAAGCATTATATATTTTGATATTATTATAATTGCAACGATACAAAGTAACTTATTATATATTTATTGTACCTAGAAGAAGATAAATCGATATCCTGTATTAAGTCGCCTTGATTTCTATAGAAATAACTCGTGAAATAAAATACTCTGTTCTCCTCCGGTTGATTGTGTCGATTTAATAACACTAATCATTCCTACTATTTCTCAACCACAAATGTTTCCACCGGAGCTTTCCTTTTGATGTTATCTAGTACACACTATGATTGTCCAATGACGTAGATACCTTACATGGAAAATGTAGAAATTGTTATCACACGGTTGTATTCTAAGTATAGAAAACAAAAGAAAATTCAAATAGTAATTTGTATACAATAATTAATGTATCTGCCCATAATACACCAAAGATAAGTCGCAACTCTTTAAGTTTCATGATTATGTATACTATTGTACACATAAACGTTTTTCAAAGTGAACATATTTTTGTCTGAAAGGTATATAAAGATGGTAAAATTATAAATCCATTAGCTAACTAACTAATTTCCAAGTTTTACAGAGTAAAGCAATGAAACTTTTGTATTGGGCAATACAATCAGTAGTCTATCCTGAATCAAAAATATAGGAACTTCTTCGGTTAAGCAGGATGTTCAGTTATCTGCCATAAAAAATATGTTAATTCAGCAGTTATCATGGATAACCAATTCTAGAGGAGTTGTTAGTTTTATTGTGAGACAAATATATAGACTTTCTAGGTAATACAAAACCTCATTTTAAACTGAACGATCGACGTCTCCCATATTTTATTGTAAATTAATTAAATCAAAACTATATGTACTGTAGTTATATTGATCTTCAACCAATAAATGATTTTTTAATAGAAATTTGATCGATACTATAATCAGATTTAGGTTGCATGATTAAAAAATCAATTTTAGTCTTTATCAATTTATTTTTCGTTATCCGTTTCAAGCTATTTAATATATATAATCACTGTTGTAAAAAAAAATATTTTCTCATAACAATAAGTGATCAAAGAATTATTTGAAATATGATTAATTATGCGATTTTCTAAAAAAATTTCAAAGAAACAGAAAAAAGCATGTGTAATGAGCATAAATGCCTAATGTTTTGTAATTGACTCTTAGCAATAAAGTAGCAGTATATGAAAAATATAGGTTATGTGGTTAATCTTTCTTACCCGAATTCTTTCTCTTTTTATACATGTAGATGATAACTCCTACAATGTGTGTGTCAACTTTTTTTGGATAATTCGCTTATCTTGATCGCAAGCTGATTCTTATCCGCAGATGCTTGAGGTGTCGCATTTGGATCCCTAAGTAACTTCTTATCATTTGTGACTTGTGGACCATACAGAATCATAATCATCAACCTCGTTTCCAAGTCCATTACAAGAGCGACGTACCATATCCTTCCACTTTTTATGATCTTCATTAAGATTATGATGGTCATACTGTCCCAGCAAGGTTGCAGGGATGTGATATACGATTATAGCAGGTGAGTTCAAAAATCGTTGCCGAGCAAACTCAACCGCATTCTTAAAGTCGTCGTTGAGATAATAGGACACAGTTGTGCCGTCGAAGTCTTGTTTTCTATTACATTCACCAAAATTTATTACTCCCTATGATGATGTTTTCAGCACCCCCACAGTTTGTAGTGTGATGGAATTATCAGCCTGTTTGCCAAGACCCGTCTGAAGTAAGAGTTCAAGCTCATCATCCTCGCCGCTGACAGGCCCCTTATTGACAACATGAATTGGTGCCTGGTATAACACATGTTCATAATTGACAAGTTCATTCTCATTTGCATTTTTAATGAAGAAGTCAAATTCAGACGAATGTTTGTTAATATGCTGTTTAATCCAGTCCTCGACTCAATACCTAGGTGAGTGTTGTTCAAGATAGTCTTCCGAAACTCCACTAACAATAGCAATGGCTGTTTCTATAGTAATCTCAAACAATATAATAACCAATCACGTGGTGAGCTATTTTTATTCCAGAAATTGACGTCTGATGATGCTGTTTCAGATACATAAGAGAGAAGCCAGTACTCGAGAGTCTGTGTCGGTAAAATTTCCGCCGAAATGGATGAAATCCAGTCAATGGACTTGTCAAAAATAAAACCGAACTCCAATACTTGATCTGCAAGTTTGTCATGTTCTGTAGTTTGTCATGTTCTGTTGTCTGCGAGCTTTATTGTGAGTATATTCCTAGATTGTTAGAAGAGATTCTGCTTAGTTTACACGAAATTTTTCAAAGAAAGTGCAAAGTTTACATACCTTTGCGGAGCTTACTAAAATCTCTTTCAATCTTTCTTCATGAAGCACGTCTACGAAATTCTTGCCAACTGACCTTCACCTTTGATTCATGCAAATAGATCTGGAAGTAGATATTTTTGTTAGAGATCAAACAAGGGTCAAATTCGGTGCCAATTCTACGTGATTTATTTAAAATTTTAATGGGGTTCTAATCGATTCTTGAATGAATTCTTTAAACAATTCAAATTTTAGGATCTTCATTTGTAAAATCGATCCTACGTTCCGCAGAATTGAGAATGACATCACAGGGACAAGTTCTTTATTTTAGTAAAATTTTGAACTAACGCGCGGTTCGGCGATGATATTTATACTCTTTTCATCAGTTATACGGTTACACCACTATGAAATACCCTGTTAATCTTATTTTTTACGGATAACTTTATACCCCCAATCACCTTGACATCAGCAATAGGGTCATTCATAAGGTTGATTAACCTTTTATTATAGTAGTATATTGACTTTAATATGCTCTCGTGTTTTCTTGATTGCCTTTATAAGCCGGCCGACAGTCTCTTCTATTTTAATATTAACTTTGAAAACATCAGAAACGTTATCGCCTGCTATTAAGCAGTTTAAAATGATAGACATAATGTACAATTATGAAAAGAGCTAATGGAATATTATAAAAAGTAAAAATTTGAGTAAAAAGATTATTCATCAGCTACGCACTTACAAAATAATTACTTATAAAAGATTCTGTAGGTTATAAAACATGTGATTTATAATAAAAATGAGCATTTTATTTAATCCGGGATCACACAATTTACATAAACATCGCATATATTATACCTGTATTAATTAAAAAATAACTTCAAATGTACATATCAAATGAATGAAAAAAAAAATCAATAATTGATTCACGAATTGTCTTTATCGGCAAATAATAACTTGATAAACAGTATATAGTCATGATCAATATTTAGACATTGTTATAAACATAAACTTCTAAGGCCAAAAAAGTACATACGATTATGAATCTTGAGAAATATAGAATCTGCCATGAAGAATGTTGTTAAATTATAGTAACATTGTTAAAAACAAAAATAAAAGAATATAAAAACAAATAATCAAATCACACATACCTTAAATGCCAGATCTTCAATGATTTGAGTGCCCTAGTTCAAAAAGAAAAGAAAATTTTTGAAGTTCGTAATGCACAAGAACCTTTGGAAAATAAAACATAGAACGACAGAAACTAGAGTTGCAGATTTAGTAAAGCAATTGGACTTAATCCAAGCTATCCAATATATTTGATGAATCAATGAAACAAGATCTCTCTGTTCTTGACTTCTTGCCCAAAGTTATTTCGATGTACAAAACATACTCATTTAAAAATGTTTCCAGTTAGTTATGATACCAAAATTATACTGTAGGATACAATTTTTTTGAATAGTAAAGCTCAATACTCTAGCTAATTTTCCACCCCTACTTAATATGATCTACACGAGCCTGAATCTAGTTCCGTACTGCGTCACGAATGAGTTATTGTACGAGACTCAACAAACACGGATTCGTATTTAGGTTTCATAAGATGGATACTTTTGCACGCAATTTTTATATTATATATTGACCGTTAAAACTGTCTTTTATTAAAGCCGACGCAAACAATTATAATTCCCGCCAAAGTTTTAATAGATAATTTTATAATAAATCAAACACGTTAATTCTTAAATATCATTACTTTTAGAAGAAATCTTATAAATCATTTATTATTTTAATTATTTTACACATTATATAGAACAAAATCCATTACATAACTTAAAAATCATCGATAAATAAAGTTATTTTTGGATGATTCAAGTTTACTAGTTTTATCATCTTTTTCTTCAAAAACAAATATCTTTTACCATTTTAGATTGCATATGCGACCTATATACAAAATAATATAATGTAAGCAAACTGAAAGAATGAAAAATTGACTATTTATAATAAATATTTACCTATTAATGATGGTTTTTGCTTATCCTACTTCAAGAATGATCCATTTACGAACACTTATATCATACCAATCCTTTCAAATGAGTATATTACCATCGACTCTGAATTATAATAATGAGGCCATTATCAGGAATAATTGTAGTCCATTCTGGTTCACTATTCACTATTGTATAATGACGAAGCTGTATCGGGACATAAGAAGTAGTATTAAGATTGGATTGCCTTCAGGTTCAGTATAAATAAATACCGTATGCAATGTCTATTCACGCTTATCAAAAAAACTCTGTTTTGTTTGCGTGCCCTTTCTTGAATATTTGCAGTTTATAATTCACAATAATGCTCCAATTCGCTTTTTGCCAACAAGTAAACTAATTGTTTTTGATAATCTTTAAGGGTTTCAAATTTTTCATCTAATAACAAAGTGCAAGTTTACAACAATATGATGTTCATTGCAAGTTCCAAATGCAAAAGACAAACAATGATCAATAATTATCATATTTAGCTTTCCATATGATCAATATTATGTTTGATTTCTTCTTCATAAATTCTTTGTAGTTCGTATATCTTTGAATAAGTTCTACTTCATGTAACATTGATTTCTATATCTTTATATACAGTATATATGATTACATCATAAAATACTCTATATTCATATTCAGAATAAAAATTACCCAAATATTAGCCATAAATGTTGATTCCATTAGGAAAAAGTTGCTATGATGATTTTTGATCTTGAAGACAAAGGAGCGAAGAAAAATTAAAATTTCATCTCGTTAGTCAAACAAGATCCATGTAAATTTTTTTCTAACGGTGGACATTAAGACGAGAAAAGTTTCGTGATGCAGTAATTGGGTTCGGTGATACCTTAAATAAAAAAATAATCTAAATAATCTAATATAAAACAAATATCAATACCATAGATTCGACGCATAAATATAATATTACCTCAAGTTTTATTGCATTTCTAGATAGGAAAGACTTCAACAATAGATGGAAGCAACATATATTATCATCGAGTCCTCATTTGTTTTCATCCAAGAAACATGCCAAAAAAAATGTTTCACTAAACTTTTGAATGATAAGACTTGAATTCAGAAATCCCGATTTATTCAGCATTCTCAAAACTTCTTTATCCGATTGGGGACCCGTTGTCTTTGTCCAAAAATTAATACTATAATAAAATTTATTAAACTTAGTATCGCGATAAATAAGATTGTTTCGTGAGCATTTATTCTACTTACTGGTAATACATTCTTTAAAATGGCGTAATATAGTATATCCAACAGCTTTTAACACGAAGCACTAAGCTTTGCAATTTACGGCCACTCATTTTATAATTTGTAGGATACATTCTTTTCAATGCCAAGTGAAGTTCTACAATGTTATTTTTCTGGAAACCAGGTGCTATAATCTCTACCATTAATTGTTACGGTAATCAGAATAATTTCATATATTCTTAAACACTCCAGTAATTTGATGTGCAGGTTGGCATTCGATCTTGTTGTTGTATTATTTGTGTTCCAATTATCTTGGTAAGTATTCCAGCTTTGTTCCAAATCTCATCTGGTGAGTGAACACTTATGTTTATTCCTTCCTCAGATATTGCTTCAAAGAAATATAACCTTCCACATTCCGATTACACATTTATTTCTCTCGTCACATTCCCATAGACTGCTATATTTGATACTATGATCAACATGATTATGTCTTCGACATCATGATGGATAACGTACGGACATCATTTTATATATCAGGCTCGCGAATAAGATACCCAGTAATTCATCAATAATTTGTTTCGAGTCTAGACTTAAAATTAAATTCCTGATGAAATTTGAAAAATCTTGATATAATAAGGAAATTGTGTGAGTTGCGTGTTTCATAATTATTATTCATCTCTTCACTCTCAAAACAATAAACAGGACGAACATAACTCGTAATATAAATTTTCTGCTGTTTAGCTCAACCTGAGTCTTAATGAATAGGAATCCAAATATATAGCATCATTATTTTCTTGGTTTCTACATGTGGTCTATACGACCAATCTCGTGCAAATAGTCCATGCGAAACTAGTAAACTACAAGAAAGGAGTCTGAAAGTTTGTGACGTTTGCTCATTACTGAACGCATGAGATTTCATGTCGTATTTGACTTATGTAAATTATCCTCGGTATCTATCTATGCTAATTACCATCATTGATGTGTGAATCACGAATTAAATCAGTCTCTAATTTTGAACCAAAATTAGCGTCCTTAACTAACTATTAATACGATAACTACGATTATCAGAGGATTTTCACGCGTTCTCATCTAAAGAATTATATAATATAACAATTAATTTCGTGATTAAATATATACCATATGTCGAGTAATTACTCACGTAGATTTGATATAACCTTTCCATTAAACTACAATTTGATCATGTCTATGCTCTGGTAAGTCATCAAATTCCACTACTTCAGTTCCTCCACCATTTCAACATTTTCACCTTCACCTTCTAATTCTTTGTCCTTCAAATTCTCCTTCAAATTCATCTACCTCATATTATCTTGATTTAATGGATCATAGGTTGATCCAACCTATGTTTGATATTCTTTTATCTAAAATAAATAAATAACTGAATTTATGGACGTGTTTAATATTATTGATAATATATAAATGTAAAATTCATTACCTCTTCGAGATCTTGTAGAGCTCATATCTTAACTATTTATCGTAGAGTTTAAATGTATCTATTGTTATCGAAGAGATTGAAAAAAAAACCCGAATTTTTGTGTATCGTGAGGTATATGGTCCCAAATCAATTCACTCGAGCTGCAAAATACTGTTGTTATTAAAGTGAAAAAAAAAACATAGTAATGCAATTAATTTGATATCTGAACATAATCCATTCATACCTGTGGAAGTATTAAACATATCAATATCTGGAATTGAATTACAGAATTTCGGGCTGTGTGTCATTCATAATAAATATCACCATCATCATCGATATCAAAAATTTTCGCTTCCCATACTACTTTGTGTATTATACCAAAAACAACTTCCAAAACTAAGATCCACTCAATAGATTTGGAAGAAATCCACCGTTATCAATAATTTATCAATTCGATTGTTTCCGTCTTTTCAATTATTAGGAAATATGAACATCGTCATAATACGCGCGTGACGGTTGACCTTATTTGTACACAGGATTACCTGTAATAAAAAGTTTAAAATTCGATATTTTAAACGTACACCAAGTTAACAATTACAAAGACCATAGTTAATAGATTGAAAACCAACCTCGTTAAATAATTTCTTTAATATTTTCTTTGCGAACATCATATAATTCATTCTCTGATGATTAATTTATATAATTTTTGGTGTCGACTATATGCCATTTTTAAAAAAATGTTCCATGATTCAACCTTCAAAAATTTGCGTCCAATTTGTACAACATCTACATATTTATTCTTTAAATCACGGGTTGTTTTTTTTTGTTTCCTTTTTGGATAAAAATCACGTTCGAATTTTTAATGTGCGGTTGTTGTATTACAGGTTTACATCTAGATTTTTTGGCAATTAAACGCGTAATAGGTTTGTTACGCAAGATCTAGCGTTATCTGTTATTTGTTAGAAAAAATCAACGTAAAAAAACGTAAAAAAAAATTTACCTCCCATTCTGATTTTTTTTTTTTACTAGATATTAATAATACAATTATATATAATTTTTATTTATATAAATAATAATCTAATTTACTAATATTTTTCTTTTATAAGATCAACAACTTGAATATATAATTCATCATAATTTCGAATTTCAATATTATATAATCCAAATTCCTTCACATCATGTTGTTCATATTTAAAAAAACCATCTTTTATAGCTAAATATTCAACCCTTTTCTTCTTCATAACATAATTTTTTATAAGAGGTAAAATATTTTCATTTTTTCTCATATTTTTAATTAATAATTTCTTAATAAAAGTATTTTGAGAATTTTTTAAAAATATTTCAAAAACATTTGAACTAATCATAAGAGTTAAACTTAAATATTCTAATCTTAAAGGAAGAATTTGACCTAAATTTGATAATATAATAGAACTAAGATCAAAACCATCACATAATTGATTATTATCAAAATCCAAATCAATAGAAAGATAATTAAGACTTTGTTCAATATGTTCAATTAATTGAAATGTTAAATAAATATTCTTATTATCAAAATCAAATAAATCAAATAATTCGATTTTTGTACAATATTTTATAATTAAATTAAATAATTTTTGTTTTAATTCAATATTCGTTAAAGATACATCATTTTCAGTCGATCCAATTCCAAAATTTTCTAAATAATCACCAGATTTTTGTAATAATAATTCTAATGAATCTAATGATAAAATTTCATCCATAAATAAAGATTTTAATTTAAATGGTTTAGTTATTTGAATTATTTGATGAACGAATTCATAATTTAAAAA
This sequence comes from Glomus cerebriforme, assembly GCA_003550305.1. Taxonomy (NCBI): domain Eukaryota; kingdom Fungi; phylum Glomeromycota; class Glomeromycetes; order Glomerales; family Glomeraceae; genus Glomus; species Glomus cerebriforme. The sequence goes on along the minus strand of QKYT01000369.1, from coordinate 17,587 downwards.
ACGACAATAAAGAATATGAACAGATTCTAAAACATTCAAACGTTCAAATGCTTCCTTTAAATTACCTATATTTTTAAAATTAATCTTATTAAAAATAATTGTTCTTAAAGTATTTGAACAATTAGAATTCGTTAATAATGATAAAGAATTTTCTAATACTCTTAATAAAGAATTATTTAATAATAATAAATCTTCATTTAAAGGAAAATCATGATGTTCAAATGAAATTTTTTTAAGATTATGTTGTGAATTAATTATTCTTGTTAAATATTTTTTAACTAAAAAATCATTATCATTATTAAATTTTTGAAATTGAAAATAAAGGAATGAAATTGAATTGCATTTAGAACATAAAATTTCTAAAAATGATGAAATTTTTTTTACATTCTCAATTCTTTGAAGTTTGAAATTTCTAATATTATAAATGAAATTTGGATTTTTTAATATTAATTCTGATACATCATTAAATTGATCATGATCTTGAACATTTGTGATCATTATTTCAAAGGTATGTAAACTTGCTTCATTTTCAATAAATATTTTAAATAATGATTTATTAATTAATCTTTTAATATTTAAATATTTTTGAGTTGAATAATTTGAATTTGAATTTGATATAGGATTGGTTTTGACTGCTGTAATCCATTTTTCAATTGAATCTCCAATTTTGAATGTATTTAATCGTTGAATAAAACTAGGATAATTAAATAATGTTGTTGTAGGAAATAGGTTTTTATTAATTCCATATTCATTTAATTTTGTTTTATCTTCTTCATTTAAATTATGTAAATAAATTTCTATAAAATGATAATTTTTTATAGGAATTGAAAACGGATCTCTCCATAATAATGGAATCGCTAAACGACACCATACTCTATTAACTAAAACACATGAATGTAATGTTTTATAATCATTCCGAAAATATTTTACTATGTCATCTGTTAATTCGGGTAAATCTCCTGAAAAGATTTTTGAATATGCCATATCAGAATTGTAAGTGGAGGAGAGAAAAAAAAGGGGTTGTTTCGTATTTTTTTTTTTTTTTTTTTAAAAAACGTCAAAAATAGGTAATAAAAACTCGGAGTTGATTCCGATCATATTGTCTCACAAAAATTTTGTATATCATTCTTTCCAGCATTATAAGTTAATTTTAGCAGGAACTTATTAATGATCAGCGATTGAGGTTATGGAAAGTGGCGTTATAAAACTTATTCCGTATAAAACCGATGATCAGCATCAAAGATTTTCATATAATTTCGGCCGGAATTCAAAATTTTTTATTAGTTCTGGTCAAATTTATAATTCCTGCAGCATTAATACTCAATGCCAAATTCAATATGAATATAATTAATTTATTAATTTGTTAAATTTATGTAAGATTATTATATAATATAAATTTGAAATATTATGTACAGTACTTGTAACGTATGATATAAAATTTCGACCGATAAAAAATCCGTTGAATAATATGAAAAATCCGAGGATCGATGGTGTAATGTAGTAAATTTAATTAAATATATAATACGGTTCATAGTATTTAGAAAATAGAATTCTTTTATAAAATGAATACTGTATATAAATCATAATTTCTAACTTGAATATTATGTAATTTAAATTCCTTCACTTCATCCTTTAAATTAAACAAATTTTCACTTTCTGTTAATGAAGTTTCTAAAATAGCCAAATATTTAACTCTTTCCTTTTCCATAATATATTCTTTTAAAATATCTTCACTTTCTGATTGTATTTCATTTTTAATTAATAAAATCATTAATATTGATCGTGAGCGAGAGTTAAACTTAAATATTCTAATTTTAAAGGAAGAACTTGTCATAAATTTTGATTTTGATTAATTCGATTATAAAATTACCATAGAAATCAATAGAAAGATAACTCAATTAATTCAACTAATTGTTGTTCTAATTCATTAATTCCTAATGATTCAAATCCAATATTTCTAAATAATCACCAGATTCTTGTAATAATAATCTTAATGATTCAATTTGTAATGTTTCATTTATAAATGATGATTTCAATTTAAATGGTTTAATAAGAATAATTTGTTCAATAAAATTAGAATTTAAAGAATAACATGAATAGATTCTAAAACGTTTAATTGTTCAAATACTTTACTACATTTCTAAAATTAATCCTATAAAATTCAATTGTTTTCAAAGTATTTGAACAATTAAATTTTCTTAATGATAATGAATATAACTAGGCAGGGAACGTTTCCAAGAATCGTTGTTGAGTCCAGAGGGATTAATATTTGATCAATACTTGCTGCCACACATGAGAAGCAAATACCCTAACCCTCTAAATCCTAATCCTTTACCCTCCTAATATGATTTTAAGATATAACTCTAATCTAACCAGAATAAATTTAAATAATTAATGATCATGTGTAGGGCCTGCAAAGGCAGGCCCTACAATAATGAATAATAAAAAAAACATATAAAGAAAAAAGGAAATTCTATTTTGGAAATATTACTGTAACAAAAGAAAAAGAAAAAATAAATAGAAGTTTATAACCCCTTGAGATATAGATGGAAAAAATAGGAATACATGTATCGAAAGAAGAGGTAGCAATGCTACAAGGTTTTGGAATGAAGCAAGTATCAGAACAAGATGAGATTTTACTAACGATAGGGGCTAGGTCCATAGAAGATGATAGAGAAATAAGAGAATTTTTAGATATAAATGGATCAACAGCAGCGTTAATAAGAATTTGTTTCAGATTAATCAATTAACAATTTGATTATTATTATATTTTTTTATAAAATTTACTACACAATTAGCCAAAAAAATTCTTCTTTAGAATTTTCAGATTTAAGAAAGTTTTGAGTCTTTTTCAGGATGGATGAACAGATGAATAATTATGCAAACAATGATTGATAGGTGGGAATTATTTTCTTTAATTTATAATATATTTTTTTATAATTTAACCACTATCTTCAAAATGGACTAGTGAGTGAATTTTTTCTTTGAATTGTATGATATTTAAATAAATAATTTATTAAATTTTTTTATAGTTAATTAATTCATATTAAAAAATGTGAGAATTCTTTATATGTGAAGCCTCACAACCCCTAGTTATTATTATATCGCAAACTGATCATTTCTTTAAAAATTTTCTCAATAAACATATTAATTTGACCATACTGCTAATTATTTTTTCAATTTGATTTAAACTTATTTGCAAAATTTTGAGCACAAAGTACGATATAACATTCATTTGATATATTAGAAGTATATATTATATTCTTAATGATATAATTATATNGTATTTGTATTATGTTCATATTTTTAAACAATTTAATATTGGTTTTTATTTATTATTTATATATTCATTTTTAGTAAATATAATAAGTTGATTAAAATTACATAAATTATAAAACTTCTACTAAATAATAAACTAAAAATTAATATAATAACTATTCTGTATGTCTTTCAAAATAATAACTATTTGTATTTATATCACATATCTATTTCTTATTAATCAATTCTGATTTTTTTTTTGTTATACCAATTTCTTTGTTGTCCTTT
>QKYT01000368.1:67703-115788 GCA_003550305.1 Glomus cerebriforme | reverse complement strand
ATTTTTTATTTTTCAGGTACGCGGGTTGAACTGTATGTGGAACAAATGTTCTATTTACAAAAATATCGGGCTTCTCAATTGTATATGCATTTTTTCGAATCTGATAAGCCTTTTCAAACTTTTTTTTATCTAAATTCTTTATGGGTTCCCATGTAGCTAAGAAAAAAAAAAGAAAAGAAAATTATTGAATATTTTAAAAAAAAAAAAATTAAACTGTAAAAGAGATATTAGACTACCATCAGAATAGTTAAGACCTTTCCACTTAACATAAGCTTGTACGGGAACACCTCTACCATAATTTCTTTGTCCTTTTATAAATTGTTCGCGTAAAGTTATTTCACTTTTAAACTGTACATCAAGTATACGATGTATTTTCATCCAATTATCTTGAATTACTTCTTCTTTTGTCAATGGTTCTGGTTGTGATTTTATATAATTATTATATTTATTTGGACTAATTCCGTATAACCAAGGACCAGGTACCCATTCAACTTGAATATAGGAAACATCCTCAAATTTTACAAGAAATTCGTAATCTTCGATATTATCAGAATCTGCATTTATATCTTCAGATTGAAGTGTATCCTGAGATTCTGACCCTTCTTTGTTATTATCTGCAGGTACTTTTCTATACGTCAAAATTTTTTCTACTTTATCTTCCCATTTAAGGCACAGATGACATTTCCAGGATTCTCGATATGATTGCATTTTATCGTTCAACGATTTTTCCTCATTCAAAACTGGCATACAACTTTCATGTATTGCCTGAGAACAATATAAACATCGAAAGAAAACGTGTGAATCATCCGGATCTAAATTTAACGTAGAATCTTGATTTGATTTTTCGGAATCTTTCTTAGTTTTTGAATTATTTTCTCTACCACTAGGTTCTCTATGACAAACCATACATCTAGATACATGTGAATCTATCTTAACACATTGTCGACATATAACCTTTGAATTTGTAGTCTTTCTAGAATAACAAATCGAATGGTAAGAATCGGAACAATATTCACATAAAACTAAAGGTCCTTTGTCGATATTATATCTATTTGCTGTACTCCCACATTTTTTACACCAACCAAGATGTGCAGCAATAAATTGCGCATTATTTGCTCTTGTAGTTGAAATAGGATCAATTACTGGTTTGGATCGACTATCACTTTCCGAATCATCGTCCTCAGAACTCTGATCAGAATCTTCCTCCAAAGTTTCTGAGGAATCATCATCTAAAACCTCATCATCATTGGATTCTTCATGATATTTTGACTTTTTATTAACAGAACCAATTACAAGATTTTTCTTATTTTGATTTGCTGATCGATCATTTTTGCCATTATTTGATAAAAAAATTCCAACCAGATTTTTTTCAGTTTCATTATCAAAAAAAGATTTCTTCTTTTTCTTTGAAACATCCGGATCAATACCAAGACGACTTCTAAAATACTTTTCATCCGAATAATTAATACGATTCACCCTTCTTTTTGACCTAGTAGCCATTCTTGATTCATTTGAATCATCTGAAATCATTTGATCAATATCTTCTGAAGTTTCCTCATCACTAAAAATATCACTTTCATCTAAAGAATCGTTCACTGATTCTCCGGCATCTGAGGATTCAGAAATTATTTTTATCTCTTTGGCCTAAAAATATAAATTTAATTAATAAATAGATATAATAAAACGACACAAAAGTAACAAAAAGTAATAATTAAAAGTAAAAGACAAATTTTTTTTTTACTTTTTTACTAGCACTTCTAGTTTGAACCATATCTAAAATGCTATTATCTTCTTCGGAAGAACTCATGGTTATTATTTTTCTCTTACGTTTAGGTACCATAGAAGATGTAGATGCGACAGGTTGTCGCTTTAATTTTGGTCCCATCATGTGAACGAGAGCAACTTTACTAAATCTATATAATGAAGTAAAAATCGCGACCGAGAAAAACAGATCAGGAAGCGAAAAATTCGGATTGAGGATTGAGAGTGTGAAAACTCGTTAGACTCGCTAAAAAATACAACCGTTTTTCTGTTTATGATTTAATTTACTTTCCTTTTTCGATACAGAAGCAGTGTAACACAATATCATTTGTGTAACCCAAATATTCCTTATATGGTAATTAATCATCATTATGATCACGTGAATAGCGTTACCTAATAAACAAACGAAAAAAATTTTTGATGATTTTTTATTATGGTACATTACAAAACATTATTCATTGTATTTAAATTAAATGATAGACTGACTAATTACAACTGACAACAATTCCTATGTTAACATGAGTTTGTGTAACATAGTAATGTCGGAGAACTGCAGCAACCAGTCGTCAAGCTAACTACCGATCTCTCACAATCGTGTAACTTAATTAATTCTCATTGTTCTCAATTTTTAATGAGAAAAAAAACAAACATCAACTTAAAAATTTTTTTTACTATTAAGGCTATAACATCATTATAATTATAAATATTTTTTTATATTATATTTGTCTCGATTTTAAAAGATTCAATATTTTTACTTTGCGCAATGAGTTCCTTATAGTAATAATTAATCAACTTAAAAATCCTAAAAAAAATGATTGGCTTAAATTATTATCACGTGCTGCTTGTATAATCTAAAAAAATTAATGTTAACTATAGACATTGCGCACTGAAAAAAGTTCCAACATTACCCCAATTCTTTGAGAAGAAATTTATTCTTCATTTCAAGTTTATTTCGCACTCTCTTTTTCAAACTTACTGATTTGACGATTAATCAAATCAGAATTTAAAGTTATCAATTTATAATTCAAACAAATATTATTAATAATTCAAACTATAAAAACTAAAATTATTGTTCAATAATCCTCACCTCGATGATGCGTGACAAACCGCATGCAGCAACTGATTTCTTAACTGCACTTTGTTTTTTACATCATCACATGCCCCAATAATTGAATTCATCAAAGATCATGTTGGCTAACTAAGATAAAACAGTATGAGATTCAAGAAATAGTACAAAATTAAAAATGAATAAAAATCTTCATTACCGAATATTCTATTAATGATCCATCACCGTCTTTTTTATATTTCCTTATTTGAGTTAAATAAACTGCATAAACGACCATTATTGTATTTTCCAAAACTCTCATCCATGCATCAAATCTAATCCATGCAATATATCTACCTTGTTCATTTTGAAATTGCATAATCTGATCAAAACCTCCCAATACTAATTTGTGACTAGTAGGAAATTAGGAAATTCAAAATAACAAATAAAAGAAAGAATTTCAGCCGCAAGTTTTCGTGTATTTAATTGAGAAGAAACAAGGGAGAATGAAATGATAGTATATGCATTCTGGACATGATAAAGCTTCTGTTGCACCCCATTAAACATATAAAAGTTTTAATTTATTAACCCTTTTTGGATTTAAATTTATCTAAATAACAATACTACATCTCTAAAATTATTATAACATACTTTGTTGTTTAATAATACCTAAACATTTGATAACTTCGTATTCCATTTGCAAGTCTGATTCTTTCCTAGTTTAGAAAAAATTTTTTAATTATAACGTATAAAAAATATTATTGCTAAAAAGAAATTCGTAATAACTAATACTACTTGAGTGTAATAATGATTAGATGATTTGCAAGGCCTCCAGACCTTTAGCATCGATGAATGCTCTCATCAACCTAAAGAACAAAATAAAATAATTTTGTATATAAACATATATTTTACATATTCTTTGTTAATTAAACCTCCACACACTTTAACGTTGAAGTTCTTAGGGAAATGCTAAGAGAAAAAGAATTCGTATCATTAATGGTTATCGTACCATCCAAAACTTTTTGGTCACTGTGTATTCGTGTTTAGGTGCAGATGCACCAGCTTTTATCGCGTTTGACTTTGATTTATAAGTAAGAAAAAATAATAAGGTTAAAAAAAATAAATAGCAACTAATGAGTAATTATAAAAATCCCTACTTTTAAATTTCCTTTTTTTTACGAGAACCCATTTTTTATCCGCCGGAAAAGCTACCGTTTCTCTTCTCTGAGAAACATCCCTTTATTCTATTCAAAAAAAAAAAAAAAAAAAAATTTTCTTGATCGTATTAAATTCAAATTCACGATTGACTTCTTGAATGGGTCACTGGAAAATATTACTGTTTGTTAAATCCAGGAAACTATGGACGCTGACCATACTGTTTGTGATATTGTGAATATTGGTAGTATAATGAGATTATGACCATATTGAGCGGAGGTTGCTTAGGCGAATGAACTGGAACGTCGTTTGATTATACATAATTATCACGTGATGCGTAAGGAAATATAAACATTATAAAATTGATTTTTTTTTCATTATAGAAACCCCTTTTATATTATTAAAGAAAATTAGATCGCTCAAATTTACTGATCAGTATTTATTATGAGTCTTCTACGGAATCAAGGCGAGTTGGTTCGTTGATTTATCGATTTAAAAAATTATTCTTTTTTTGTGTATTAGATAAATCAACGGAAAACTTGATTTCATTTTTTTTAAAAAAAAGTTCAGAAGCATGTAATTATATAAAATGGATTTGATTCTTTTTTTATTATTATTATTATTATCTGTAATATTATATTTTTTCTGGTATCAGAGTAATTTCACTTTCTATTATTACTGTTATCTAGCAAAGCATTATTTGTTCACATGTTTTTCATATCATAACCAGTAATTCAATAAATCCTTTTGCATTGTAATAAACCTTGATTAGATTATAAAGAAAAGAGAAATATTAAAAAAAAAGTTAAACTAAATGCATGTGTATATCATTATTATTGAGCTCACTTGAATCTTGACTTTTTTCTGGTGTTTCGGGAACATATTCCAACAAGATCTCAGTACTCAATTGATGAAACATAGGATAATCATCTTTGTTTTTAATAATCATTTTAAATTCATTAGTATTTCTAATGGTATTAAAATTCTGTACCATATATTTCATAAATTCATCCTTTAAAATTGACCATTTCCAAGCATGTCTAAATAAATTTTCTGCACAAGTTGTATTATTAATTCCACGAAATATTTTTGCTTTAATTTTTTCTTCCAATTCCGTAATTAAATATTTGTTTGCTACTCCATATAATTCCCAAATATCATTATTATTATTTAATTGGACTTGATCTGTGTAAAGAAAGCTTAACATTTGAAAAACACTCGAATAGTTGAAGTCTGTAATTTCAATATTATATACAAACATTTCATCATTTGGGTTACTCTCCATCCAAGGTCCATCTAACATCGTTTGAAAATATTCAGATCTCTTTTTAAGAATTGAACTCTTTGCATATAAATATTGACCATCTACAGTTATTCTCGTATCAGCTCCATATGGATTAAGTAATTCACTTGCCCATAATGAGATTAAATCTTTTGGGAGATCTTTTTTTGGAAATGGGCTTGGTGAAGCTAATTGTGAAAATTGAACTTTATTAAATCTTATACCAATTTTTAAATTTTCCGGAATAAGTGACTTTTTAAGTATTTTACGTAATGCTAATTTTGATTTTATAAAGAGAAAAAAGATTTTAGTAGTAAAAAAAAAAATAAAATAAAATAAAAAAAATAATGATGATAATAATTTCAGAAAAATTATTTGTTTTTAATTACTTACATATCCTACTAATATTTTCATTTTCGAGAAAAATTCTTTCTCTTTCTTTAATAATAACATCATCCAAACTTTTTAAAATAATTTTAAAAGGAAATACATTACGTCTAACCTGATCAAGTTTATTTATTTCACCTTGATTACGAATTGCAACCAATATTAGTGCACAATATTCTGGATTATTAACAGATGTCTATTTATTGATCAAAGGAAAAAAACCACTCAATTAATATTAAATTGATTTAACGTTAAATCCTCTCATTTTTACTTACGGGTTTAAAGCCAAGTTGCCAAAAAATATTTGGAGAAGTTTCAAATCTTGGTGTGTATATAATTTTATTTAATTTACAAGCATTTAATATTTCAAATTCGTAATAACATATTCCGTTGTATTCTTCCATAATAAATTTGTCTAGCGGTTTGAAGAGAGAAAATGACACAGCCGCAGGCACATGACTTATGTCAATGTTTAATATCTTCCCGGTATCACCGAGACACCCTGGATAATATCCTAGATTGGTTCTAAAAATTTACTTTATTTAAAAATTTTTGCAGAATAAACTCATAAAATATACAAAATTTTCAATACTTTCTTAATAACTTAAGAATCTTTCACTTTGTTTTCTTTGGCCAAAGTATTTAAACTATATCCTGAAAGTAAAAAAAAAATCAAAAACGTGTTTTGATATTAAGCCACTCCAAGTCAATTCTTTGTTTAACATATCCTCTCTTAATTTTATAAGAAAAGTAATAGTAAATTTTTATCAAAATTTTAAAGCTTTAAAATTACTTTAATTTCAGCAAAATTAATGGGCATGTATTTTTTTTTTCCTCATTCTAAATTTTAATTTCTTATATTATGTTAAATTAAATTGACTTAAAATAGCATTTAATATTAAAAAACATTCATAATTTTATATTAAACTCATGAAAAATTAATATATAGATATTCATATACCTTATTTTTTTTTGTTTTAAAAAATAGAATATATAATACTTTATTAGATAAAAGATTTTTATAAATTCTTATTATAATACAATAAAACATTTAAAATTCACTCTTATGCTATAAGCAGAAAAACAATACTCATTACACTTTAGGTCAAATCATAAGAGTAAATTATTTAAGATCAGTCAGTTACTTTAAATAATACAGTATATATACTTTTAATCTATTTTTCTTTTTAGTATAATGATAAGAAAATATTTAAAAGGTTAATAAAGATATAATAATATATTATATCTTAAGCAATCATTTTCTTTTATATTTTTACATTCATATATTTTATTAATAACTTTTACTAGCTATTTTCATTTATATTAATTAATTACTAATTTACATATAATTAATAAAAATTTAATTATTAATCAAAGTCTTTATTTTCTTTATAGATAAGTCCATCAATTTTTAATCAAATTATTTAAAATTTTTATTGAAAATACTATAAAATTAAATCTTATTTATTTAAATATTTAATTTAATTTTTATAAATTCAAAATTTTATAAATCTGTCTAGAAATGAAAAAAAATTCATAAAACATACAAAATCTTTTTATTCCTTTATTTTTCCTATAAATAAATCTATCAATTTTTGTTTGATTTATTAAAAAATTTTATAAAAATATTACTATATAAAATTAACTCTTTTTTATTCAAATATTTAATAAATTCTTATAAAATAAATTATAAAATATATATTGAGTTTTGAGTCAACCTGGGTTGAGTTACAAATTAAATTACAAATTAAGTTACAAGTTAAACTTAATTCAATTCATTAACTCACTCAATCTTTATATATGTTGTGCATCAAATTAGAATAGGCGTAAGTTTCAAATTGAGTTATGTCAAATTGAAATTTGAGTCTGATGTGTGTCAAACTAATTTATCATTTGTGTGTCAAATTGATATTTAAGTCTGATGTAATATCAGATTAATTGCATCAGATTGAAATCATAAACTAGCTTATTTGGATTAGTAATAAATAAGAAATTAGTATTTAATAATCAAATATCTTCTACTTGTTTTATTATTTTTTTCATTCTAAAAGTCAAAACTAATAAAACTATGGAATATTCATTTATTTTACGCCAAAGCTTTGATAATTTAGTTAAGCAATATATCAATAATTTAGCTCCAAATAAAAAAAAAAGCTTTGATTAATCAAGAAAAACTGCAAAAAATAAAGAAAGTTTTTTCTTAATCCTATAAATACTACATTATATACTTTAACTTTTCATTATTAGGTTAAAAATAAATTTAAATTACAAAAAATTTCATCAGATTCTTATATTGTTCTTTATGTTCGAACTCAAATTAAAAAAAATAATGAAAAAATCATAGTTGAACTTCCTGTATTGGTTACAAAAAACATGTATGATGAATTTTATAAAATACATGCATGAAATTAAAGTAGTTCTAATACTAATATGCTTACAGGAAGTATATGCAAATATAAAAGCAACTGTAATACTAATAAGTATCGTTGTAAAAAATCTGGTGTTAAATGTGAAAGTAAATGTCATAGTAAAAAATCATGTAATAACAAAAATCAAAATTAATATAATATATACTGGATAGATAATAGATAGATTTATAATTTACTTTAATTGTAATTTGCTTTCATCATTTTTTTAAAATATATTTCAATTTGACGCATAAATCGTAAATTTCAATTTGACACACAAATGATAAATTAGTTTAACGCACATCAGACTCAAATTTCAATTTGACGTAACTCAATTTGAAACTTACGCCTATTCTAATAATTTGACGCACAACATATATAAATATATATATAAGACAAAAAGGAAAAAAAAAGAAAAAAAAAGAATTAGTTATCATATCATTTACCCAAATAAATTTTATAACTTTTTAATTCAAAAATCCAAATCTACAAAAGAAAAAGAAAGAAATAATTAAAAATAGAATAAAAAAAAATAAAAACAACCCTTTTTAATACATCAAATTTTAAAATCTGTCAAAATATTATTTATCTTTATTAAAGAAATATTTTATCAAATTAACTTTTTACTAAAAATCAATTTATTAAAATAAATATACAGTATTATTACTTTTAACATATGGTAAATTCTGAAATACAGTCAGACCTCCATACAATCACCCTCTATATAATAATACCTTTTTATAAGAAATCATTTTTGTGAAACTAATTTAAACACTATTAAATTACCTCTCTATAATCACAAAACAGTTATAATCACTATCATCACATTTTTCTGAACATATATTATATTATTTTTGTTAATAATTTACCCTCCAATTAATCACATAATTTTTTGATTAGTTGTAAATCTTCTTATAAATGTACATATGATCATATAATACATATAATAACATTAATACAATATAATAGATTTAACATTTAGTATAATATACAGTATAATATAATATGGGCAAATGTATATCTCGCAAAGGTGCGACATTATTATTCATCGCCTCCAATTTGTCATCCTCCCCTCCCCCCGTGTCACATCCTCCAACTTTTATTTTTACTATTTATTCTAGGGACTTAGAATTTTTTCGAGATGTGAAATCCTATTTGTCACATGTTAAGTGTCATATTCCTTAATTTTGGCCGAAAATTTTAATTCTGGCCAGAATTTCTATTTTGGGCACTTTGATAATATTACACAACCCAAAAAAGGCAATTTTATTTCTCTTCAAAATCGAAATTTAGATTATACGAGACTTCTAAAAAAGGTTATTTTCTTAATTTCGGCCAGAATTACCGAATTAGGAAAATTCCCGGCGATGTATAAATGTCTCACCCCCATGCTAGATCTAGATTTACCCATATAATATAATAATAACATTTAATAACACTTGTAAATATATTTTTTTTATTTTTAATAAATTGATAATATAATTTGCGATATAAAACTCTATATAATCACATCACATGATTTTTAATATAGTAGAAATTATAGGAAGATTACTTTTTTACAATAATATCTCTATACAATCACCAATTTTTGCAAAACTAAAAAGGTGATTATATGAAGATCTATATTACCAATCACTATAGATACCTAAATTAAGAAATAGAATAACAATAATTTATAAATATAAAGCTCCAAAAAAATATAAAGCACTAATACCAGTCCAATAATATACAACCAATAATTAGTAAAAATTATTAATCAATTTAAACCTTTGTATTAATAAGAAAGATACATATCTAATCCTCTCTTCCAGAGTTAGAAAATCTTATAATTGACCTATAGAAATTATTGTGAGATTTTACTATATAACACATGATTAAAGCATTAAATATTTGAAAATAAAGTCACAAGGTTCCCTATCCTGAAGAAGCAGTCTTGCACTCATCACTTCAATTTATAAGTTATTGCTCATTTTACTAATTATATCAGTATACTATATGGATCAGTATTTATATTTATAATTAATAAATTAATTATCTTATTATACTATAATATTTAATATCCATTATTGAGCTATTAGAGTAATATATTAAAGATGAAGTATCTGATCAATTTATTAAAATAAATGAAGCAACTCTCCCTGCTGATCCCTATGCCCATTTCTCTGAAGAAGTTTTGGAAAGAAAAGTTGCACTTTTTGGCCAGTTTATCCTAAGAAAGCAGTCTTTTGGTCATAGGAAAAGTTGCTTTACAATATTGGACTTAACTAAAGAAGTTTAGAAAGTTTGTTATTTAGTGTCAGGCATACCAAGTTTCTCTGCAAGTCAGGTCAAAATAATTTTTGGTCACTTATGTCTTTCTCAAAAGTTGATACCTGAGCAGCCGTTTAGTATTCTAAGGTATGCTCTTCATACACAAAATGGATGAGTTAAACTTGTGGTTGCTTCTGACAGATCTAGGAGCAGGCCTAACGCAGAGTTTCTTTGGAAGTTAAGTAGCTTTTCGCAGAGTTAATGCATGGGCTTAGCTCAGTAGGGAGAGGCTTTTCTGACGTATAAGTTTGATAAAATTTTTTCTTTTTTATTTTATAATTTCATTTTTGTTGGTGGAAAGGTAAAAGAACATCAGAATTTTCAGGCTCGTAAAGACAAATACTGAACCAGCTTTGGAATTATCATATACCGTTATATCAAGTCTGCTAACCTTGGCTAAGATTTGGAAGAACTACTGCGAAGTGGTCCTCTGACGGAAAATGAAGGGTACTGAAGATTTTGATTGATAGCCAATTATCTGTTGATGATTGGTTTTCTTATTGTAACACATTCCTTGGTTTTTGTTTCACAATAGTAATCCCTATTTTTGCCCCTTAAGGTGACGTCATTGTAATCGAATAGAAAATTTAATAAAAAGTAAAAAAGGTTCATGAAAATGTTGGGTATAATATCAGATGCGATATATGTGTAGAATCAGTTTGGTATACGGGAGCAAGATCATTATCTTTTCGCAATAGGTATATCAAGGATAAAGATTCTTTGATAGAGTTAGAGAAAATGATCCAAAAAATTTTAGGTTTCGATTCTCTGAAATATGCTAGGACGTTTCTAGGCTGTGAGAAATTGGCTTATTTCGGGCAGATACCTACTCAGGCAGAAGGGAGCTGTAAAGCTACGGTCAGCGGAGTACTATGTGATGGCTTTTGGATGAGACAGTATAAGCAATCATTTCGATTCATCTGGAACATCAGTTAAGGTGACATGGGTACTGGTCTTGGTAGGGAAGTTGTAGAGGTAAAAGTAGGTTTAGTTTCTTTCTTGTAATTTTTAGTTTTAGTATTAAATAGTTATCCTTTCTTTCTAGAGATTGGTACTAATAGCCGGCTTCTATAATTCCTTTTACAATGTAAAAGATGCTGAACTTTTATAACAAATCATACTAGTTTAAAGATCCAATATGTTGAGGAGAGATTTGGAAGGACTGATTGAAAGGATTTTTATTTGGTGCTAGTACTGGGGTATGGGAGAGATTCAGAGTATATTAACTAATAACTATCTAAGGAGGGTCTTGCTTCAGTCCTCACTCTGAAGACTCATGCTACGTAAGTGTGATGCATTGCGATTTTCCATTTAGTTGAAGGTTGAATATCTGATCTAGAATATTTATTATTATTGTATTCCGCTTATGTGCACCGATTTACAAATAAAGTTCATGATTCAATGTGTCTTCAAAAAAAAAAAAAATTTTATTAAAATAAATTCTAAAGTATTACTAATCATCATAGATATCTAAATTAAGAAATAGAATAACAATAATTTATGAGTATAAAACTCCAAAAGAATATAAAGCACTAATACCANTCCAATAACATATAACCAATAATTAGTAAAAACTATTGACTGATTTAAACCTTTATATCAGTAAGGAAGGTACATATCTAACCTCTCCTCCAGAGTTAGAAGACCTTACACTTGACCTATAAAAATTATTGTGAAATTTTACCATACAATGCATGGTTAATGCATTAAACATTTGAAAATAAAGTCACAAGGTTCCCCACCCTAAAGAAGCAGTCCCACACTTGTCACTTCAACTCACAGGTTATTGNTCATTTCACTAANCATATNAGTATGCTANATGNACCANTATTTATACCCNTAATTAATAAATTAATTACCTTATTATACTGTAATATCCAATATCCATTATTGAGCTGTTAAAGTGGCATATTGAAGTCAAAGAACCTAATCATTTAAAGTATATTTGATATATTAAAATATGAATTATTAATATGAATAAAATTGTTATTAAAAGAACAACCAGTACATATTAAAATGTGTGGATTATTAAAATTAGTAATGGAAAGAATTGACCAATGTTCAATGAGAAAAATACAATTTTCTTGAATTTTTTCAATTACACACCCTATTGATAAAAAGTTATTAATATTGTCCCAAAATATAACCCAATCTTTTGATGATGAACTTAAATTAGGAAAAGAAATGGAAAAGTTTTTAAAATGAGAAGACATATTTAAAGGTAAAGGCGATGGAAGGTTTAGACTAGAAATATAAAAGGGAGTTAACCGATGGGTATGTGTAATCATGACTAAAGGGGGAAATAAAAAGAATAGATAGGTCCTTCTAACATAAACTCAGACACCAAGAAAATAATTTAACAAAATCGTTCTTAAATTCTTTTTTTTATTTCTGTTGTAAAGAAAAAAGTCCAGTATTTATATATTTTATTCTGGTTAATGACTCATAAATAACATAAGTTACAAGTTATATTCATTGAGTCATAATTTCTATTTTACGCATTGCATGTTGAAATATAGTTTTTTACATATCCAATTAAAAGTATATTCTTGGAATAATGAGTGGAGTAAATATTATATTTCAATACTTTCACATTGTATTAAAACAATATGGTCTGATTATTATTAATGACGGGTGACATTGTGACATCAGTACCAGGTACTGTGCAATAGAATACGCGTTCTTTATTACGCGAAAGTTTTTTATTTACATCATTCATACGTTTATGATCCAACGAAAAATACAAGGATTTTGCATTCTCGATAAAAAAATCTTTTACATGGTTTAGTTTCTTACTCCAAAACATTCAGTAATGAGGTAATTTTACTAAATTCTTGAATTAACGACATTTTATGAGCGATAAAAGCATTTGGAGGAATTTTCGGCTTATTATCATTGATGTAAGAATCAAAAGCGTTTTTGATAAGTTCGTTAATGATTGAAATTGGAAGGAAAAGTGGTTTGATATCAACGAAGATATTGTTGTTGATAATATTAGGATTGTTCAAATTCAATGAAATGATTTACACGATTTTTAACCATTTTACTTTAATACTTTAAGGCATTTTTGTTAGGGAATCAATCATATTATAATAAAATTCGTTTCTAATACCAAAAATTAGTTATGTAAATCTATGGATTGGACATCGAAAATTAGATCTCTTAATATTGTATTTAAGATTAATAATGCTTGCATAATCCTTAACGAATTAGAAGAATACATTTGAATTCTTTTATCTGTAACCTAAAATAAATAAATAAACAAATTAAAATTCATTTAAAACATTCATTAGTCCATGCGTACACAGATAGACAAGGCAAAAAAAATACTGTACAAGGATTTTTTTTTCATGGGGCAATGCACAAGCAATGACTATCAACCGAAAAGTCATATATTAGTTTTAGATAATGATTTTTTTTTAAACAAAACTTATAGGGATTGCAATATATTTTTTGATCGACGCTATATTTATATTGGGTACACGCACTATATCACGGGTAATAATATAGAGCTATATATCCGTTCAATAATTGTATATGTATGTTATTAAAAAATGATTAAAAAAAAATTATTAGAATTTAAATATCCATTATATCCATTATATCTATAATTATATCTATAATGTCTATAATGTCTACTATGCTGATGATATACATTCATAAATTTCATTATAATGCAATACAATATGATATAACACTTTTTATTGTTTCAAAAAAATTTTCATTATAATAATTAAATTTGATTAAATTTTTAAAATATGAAACGCTTAATGATTTGTTTCTAAATTAATTAGAACTGCCAAGTGAACGTAAAACGTTTATTCGGGTCTGGTTTTAATTATTTGTCACTCATTAGCAAATAATAATTCTTTATGAATGACAATCAGGGGGGGATGATGATTAATGCAGTGACATATTTGCTGAAACAAACCTCCAAAATTTTTTTTGTGCGGTATCGGTCCAAAAAAAAATAAAAATTCATAATAAAATCTATTTTTTTTTTTGTCATTTATGCATTAAAGTATGGGTTGTAAAACAAATTTTGTAGCCAGTTAATTCTAGCATTCAAAAATAGTAATTTTTAACATCTCAATTGATTAATTCGATCAAAAAAAAATGATTTTTTTTTCGTTCAAATTTCAAAAAAAGTTATTTTTTTTCTTGTTTTACATATTAAATAATTAGAATTTAATACGGAACCAATTAAACGAGAAACTTGAATATATCAGTAAAAATAATTTCACAAAATTAATGGGATAATAGAGATTATTTCCATAAAAAAGAAATAGATAAAATGAATTTATAAGATATATAAGAATTGAAGGGGGGTAAATTTTATTTTTTCACTTTTTTTTGTTTCACTAAATTTCAAGGCATCTTTAAATGGAAATTTTCAATTTTTTTTAATAGTATAGAAACCTATGATATGACCCGTGAAACTTTAGTTTTTCCGAAAAAAAAACAAATGCGATCATCAGTAAATCATGATCCAATTGCTTAAAGTTTCGCCATATGAAAAATATATATGTGTATATATATATCGAATATAAAATTGATTAGAAGGAATTTCGATAGTTGATAGGTTCTTCGATTAATAACAATATTACTAAAATTATGTATTGTATGGAAACTCATATTAAATGTATTGAATTTACTAAAAAAAAAAACCGTCAGAGATGCATTTAATTTCTTAATTTAAAATATCGTTTATGGATACAATTTTAATGAAAATAATGAAAATGAGCAATTATTTATGTAAACTAATAAATTCTTTAATTTAATGGATTTAATTAAAAATTAGAAATATACTTTTTCGTTAAACAACAAGTTTTGATTGCAAATCTTGACAGGTTATATAAAATCATCATCATTCCCTTTTTTTTCAATCTAACTCGTATTCATTTTTTTTTTTTTCCTTTACGTCATCATTTCTGTCAACAAATTTTCGTCTGTTTTTTTTTTTTTTTTTTTAATATAAAATGCGCAAATCAGATAATAAACGAATTATCGATTTTGATGAAATTGATCAGGACAGACAAGATTATGGACTACTACTTTTTTGTTCGAGAATAGTATTACGAGTTCAATTAAAATTCTTCGAAGGAAAGATACTATTAAATAATGATATAATCAACATCGTTCGTAAAGAAGCTGAAAGTTTTCCCGGGAAACTTTTAGCTTTCAATTTAAAAAGTAATGATATAAATATAATAAAATTAGAATATATAAATAAGATAACATCTTCAGATTGGCCTTTACATACAATAATATCAATTTTATCTGAAGGAATCAAAAATAAATCTAGAAAGATTCTTCCACCACCCGTAAAACGAATATATAAAAATTTAATCATTTTAACACAAGATTTGCATAAATATTCGGTAAATAGGGAGAATGGAAATGAAAAAAAATATAAAATAAAACCCATTTGTTTCCCTGAAAATTATTACCTTTATCAGGAAGGAACTCCTGGTGGAGATGATGAAAAGACAATATCATTCCCAACATCTTTGGTTTGGTTACCTACATTAACTAATACTGAAGAAATCAATCAAAAAAATGCATCGGCATTTTATCTTCGAAAAAAATCAGAATTTGTTGGTCAGAGTGGTCCGGCTTTTAGATCACAAATATTAAAGATATCAGAAGTAAAAAAACGTGTTAATCAAAATAAGTTAAAGAAAAAGTTGGAAACAAAGATTAAAAAAGAAAAACGACGTACTCGTTATAAATCAAGATCAGATTATCATCATAATTTCAATAATGATAATAATATTCAAATTCAATCTTCCTCTCCTTCTCTCCCTCCTCTCGAACAACCAAAAGTACCAATCACTTCAATTTATGCAATTTTAAATCATCCTGAAGAAGTACAAATTTGGCAACCTCCGAATATTAACATCGAATCATCGAAATCTTTCAACTTTCGACAATTATGTCCATGTGTTTTTGAATAATAATTTAAAATCGTATATATTTCGTAATTTTTTGTTTATAATAATTTATTTTTCGATTTTCTCCCTTTTTTTTTTAATCGTAATTCTTATTTATATTATTACATTATGACGACGATGATTTTTTCTTTTTTAATGATTTATATAAGCTTTTTTTAAACTATGATTTATTAACTATGATTAATTTCTTTTAAGCATGATTAAATAATTTTTTATTATTTAGATATTTAAATATTAAATACATTGGCAAAAAAAAATTGGTAATGAATACTTGTGGACTTTGATGACTTGAATAGGATTACGGAATACTAGTTCTATAATTTATAATTTATTATGTTTCTGAATCAAATTTTTAAATTTGATTTTAATGATTTTAATTAAAAAAAAATAAACTCAATAATTTTTAGTTTTTAATATTAAATTTTTATAAGCTACATAATTCAATTATACTTTTGTTTTTTAAAAGTTATTCAAAAAAAAGACTCAGATCTAGAACCAATATGGTTAAACCTTGTCAAAATAAACAAACAAAACAAAAAAAAATAAATACAAACTAATTAATTATTATATTATGAATCCCTATAAATACCGAAAGTAACGTTACAAATACGGTACAGTTTTATGTTTTGAAAACTTTATCGATAATCCTTAATGTCGTTTTATATATAAAAAATTTCCTCATCGGTAACTATTAAGTAAGCAACAATAACGAAATATCTGAATGAAATTATTATAAATATCTTTTCAAAAAAAAACCAATATATATTTTTTAAATCTTCCCAGTTTAAATGAATTCTTTTTCAATAAATGATATTACAAGATGGATTTTCAAAATAGTGTGTTCCCGAAATATTTAGAAAGAAAAAAAAAATTACTAGAATACAGGATGAAACAGGATGAATATGGGACAAGTTCCAGATGAAAACTGGACGAATATTGGTATTCACAAATATAATCACAAATCACTATTTTTGAAAACGGTGATAACTCAGAGAAATATTGATTAATTACATAATTTTTTTTTAAAATGAAAAATAAAATTAATTATAAATTATTTTATTTTTATTTTTAAATGAGAAATGACAAATAGAATTTTCAAATGATAAACTTGGAAAACTTGTAACAATACTAAACTCAAAGCTAAGTTTGGTCGTTAGTATAAATATGCTTAAATTTATACTACAATATGATCATAGATCGTTAAGTATAAATATTAGGTTACTAAATATTTTTTAAATATTTTTTGAATCTCTTTCTTACATTCCAAATTCAAATAAACCTTAGTCAGAAGATATAACTCCTTGTAATTATCTTGTAATTATGATATTTTAAGTGGTTTAAATATTAACTTCATTCATGCATCATTAAATCGTGTTTTCTTCTTTTTCACATTCAAATGAAACCCAATAGATAATTTATTGGACATGGTGAGACATGGACCGTTGGACATGTCTAAACTTTAAATTCTTACTTAAGTCGGATAAACCGATTTATTTATATTAATATTCATTTTCATATATTAAAATAGCACATGTTCTTTTTTTGAACCGAAAAAAACGAGTTAAATCACTTTTTTAATTCTTTAACTTCTTTGAATCGATTTATAGAATTCATTTTAAAATTCTATTATTGGTTCTTAATTAAATTATTTTTAAGGATAAACAAAGAATTTTCTTTTTCACTATCATTGGATCATCAGTAAAACCTAATGAACGGTAATGGTAATGATTGATGATAATGATAATAAAAACGGTGGATATCTTGGTTTTAATATTAATATAAATATAATATAATATAATATATATATATCTCTGTAATTAGTTGAAAATTTCATTATTATTTGGGAAAAAAAAAATGAATTCAAATAATAATTATATCGTACAAGATTATTATTATTCTAATGGAATGCCATTTGATAATAATAATACCAATAATAATGAATTTTGCTTTCAACAAAACGATAATGTTAGAATGTCTAATGTGAATCCAACCACTCCTACATCTCAACCCACATTTGAATTTTATCTTCCTTTACCAAATGATACGCGTATCTATCATGTTACGTACACTGAACTAGATTCATCAGAAATTGCGCGACTTTTGAATAATAACATTAATCTTTCTCATATTCCTGATCATCAGTTTCCACATCATCATAAAGTACAATATTTAATTCAACAACGTATTCAACCACCTATTTATCATCATCATCATCATCATCAACCACAACAATCTTTTGATGTTACAAGAAAGATTCAACCAATTTCTAAAGTATATTTAAATAATAATGTTTATAATCTAGCTTCAAATGAACCTATTCCTAATGATATGCAAAATACAGCTAATACAGCTTATACATCCAGGAAAACTAACAATGTTTCATTCAATCATAATCCTAATTTAAGCCATGCATAGAAAAAATAAATATGATTTGCTTAGTACTGTACATTTAGTACTATATATAAAATATATATAAAATATTTATATTCTAAATAATATTTAAATTTTTATAACAAATTTTTCTTTTTATTTTCTGGTTTTAAGGTAAAATATTTGGGTATTTTATACTCCATTATTATTATTATTTATAAAAAACAAACCTTTTCGAGCGCTTTATGTATATTATTATTAAGTATTGTATATGACCATATGGATTATGTTAAACGCTAAATCCAAAATTTAATTACGATTTGATTAGGTAATTCATTTGATTTTCCTAAAGACGCCTAATAATAATTATGTAAGATAATAAGACTTTAGAAGGTCAAATTTACTACCAAATAAAGGGATTGGGCGTTTTTTCCTTTATGATTTTTTTTTATGGAGGGGAAAGAATGCATTATCTACGAATAATTTCTTTTTTTTATTTATAAATGCTTTATAAAATATATTATCAGTTATCTTTTTTATCTTTTTTATCTACAAAAATAAGTTCATTTACAATAACCAATCTTTTTAATGAGTAAACAATAAGGTTTTACATCATCTATACTAGGAGATACCCAATAATTATTACCACCTTTTTTAAAAGGTAATTTAACCAATGTCTTTGGATTAACACGATTTTGTAATAAAACCAAATATTTTGAACCATTATAAACAAAAGATTGAGCAAAAGAAGAAGCTAAATCTATATCAGGAGTAGTAAAAATTCCATGACTAAAATTAAATTTATAATCTTTACTATGAATAAGTCCATCATCAGCGAACCTTCTTGCATTTCGAGTTGAAGTTCCATGATATGAAGTAGGCCAAAATCTATTAATATAATGATTCTTTCCTTTTGTCGTTAAAAAAATTCTTTTCCATTCACATCGATGATGTTTATGATGATTTTCTAAAGATTGTAAATATGATTTCGAATTTAAAAAATCCGAATTTAAATATTTTATTGAATAAATTGAACCTTCTCTTTGTCTAATATCCAAATAAATCACATTATCTTGACTAATATTATAAGTTCTTAATTCAGAAGTATTTATAAGACGTTGTCCATTAAATACAAGTCTTTGAGAAATTGTATCAGATACAATTCCATTTTCTAAAATTCGTTCTTTTAATTCTTGTACGGTAGTTTTACTATTCAAATTTTTAATTATTGATTTAATTCCAGTTAAACTTTCAATATGAACATCAAATGTTATGTTATCATCATCATGATGATGATGATGTTTATTGTTATTATTTAATATTCCACCGCTTAAATAAGCTTTATAAAATATTTGAAAATCCAATTCTTCATAAAGTCTAGTATCATTCTCTTCTCTTGATAAATATTCAAAATAGGTTATAACAGGAGAGTTAGTGATGGATGTTAAAGCAGAAGTTACAGCCACTGCAGAATTAAATGGAAGTTTTTTATTATGAGAATGAGAATGTTGAGGTGGAATTTTAAATGGTGGTTTATTATATTCCTTATATTGTGACCACTGTTCAATTTCAATGAATACGTAGAGTCCCAAAAATGATGAACATATCGATATACATAATAATAATAATATTTTATTCTCATTCATTTTCTATTTCTTTTATTATTATTATTATTATTATTTATTTATTTATCTTTTTTTTTTATTTATTTTTTTTATTGTTATTTTTCATAAAGAAAAAAAATGAATTCGTTCTTTTGTTTTTTTTTGTCACAGGGTGGAGGAAAAAGAATTTGCGTTTTTTTTCCTCGGGAAAAGAATAAAAAAAAAAAAAAAAAAAAAAAAAAAAAAAAAATTGTTCATTTTGTGTATTTATCTTTAAACGTAAAAAAGGGGAACGGTTAGTCGCCTTGCTAAAAGAGGAATAATTAGAAATTTGTGTATAACCATCCTGTTATTTCTGTTGTTCTTTTTTTGAATTTCAACAATAAGATTGACATGAGAAAAGCACTACGGTAACACATCGTACAAAAATATTATTAATTTCTCGATTAATCTTGATAGTTGTAAATTATTTTTTTTTTAAAGTTCATACCAGATAATAACAAAAAAAAAGGAAAAAAAAAAGGGAAAAACTGTCAGTAAAAAATGATCAAATCACGGAAAATTTTTATGCGCGTATAATTGTACATGTGTTCATGTTTTTATATTCTGTCCAATTAAAATATTATTTATGTTTGACGAAAAAAAGTTAATTTTAAATTATTGACCATAAATATTATGAATTTATATTACTGATCCTTTGGCGGGTTTTTGACTTTTTATAAAACTAACTAATAACTTAATAAACTATAATATATATAATATGATGATTCATATAACCAGTTTCTTAAATGAAATGATTCATAAAAAAAAAGTTTCTAATAAACTTAAAATATTGTTCAGTGAACATATATATGTTCTTTTTTTTTTTAGTATAAATAATTGTAAAATTGAAAGTTCATTCTCTAATTTTGCAATCATCGTAGTTTTCTCAACTTTCTTAACTCTCTTGAAATTAATATGCCACCAAAACATCAAATCTATACTGATCGTGCAGAATTTGTTCGATCGTTACTTAATGATTCTACAACTGCAAATATTCTTTTACGAGTCGATGATTTTCATATATACGCTCATACTTCTATTCTCTATTGTGTTTCCGGTTTCTTTAAAAATCTTTTCAAAATATTAATCAAAGAAAAGGAAAATGATTTCTTATTTCATGATTATAGTTGCAATAAAGATATCGCTATTATTAAATTAAATGAATATAAAGGTCAAGAAAAAGTTGAATTGTTGTATGATAGTATTGATTTTCAAAATTTTATTGCTTTCTTGTAAGTTTATTATCGTATATTTGATCGTATATTTGTTTTAATAATATTAATAAAAAGTAATTAAAATATGGGAATCCTTTTTTTTTTTTAGGTATGGATATCCGATTGAAACAAGAGATCAAGATCAATTATTCGTTCTCGCATATTTGGGATCTAAACATAAATTTGATGTTCCAGAATTAGTGGATTTTTGTGATAATGTTTTATATGAATTGGTAAGTTCAATGCATTATCTTTTATTAATTTATTCTTAAAAAAATTAAGATTCTTAACATTTATTTTTTTTTTTTCAGTGGAATAAAAAACATTGGCATGTTATTCTTAAAGCGTGTAAATGGTTAGGTTTAAAGAAATTGCGTTGTCGAGTATTGCAACATGTTTACAGTCAAGGTGAACTAATGTTTCAAAGACACGCAAAAAAAGATTTGAATGAACAAGATTGGCAAATCATGATTGTACTTACTAATGGAAAAGATCCTTGTTTGAATATCGATAACATACTTGATGGAACGTATGAAGATGAAAATTCTGAATCTGAAGAAGAAATAGAAAGTGAAGCTAACGATGATGATATTAATAATCTTGATGATGATATGATGATGATTGATGATGAAAATTGTTCAATTGATAATGAATATGATCAATCGATGGAAATTTTAATGCCGGATTATGAAAAATTTTATAAAACGTCAGCAAATGATGAACATAAACATGTTCATTGGGGTCAATCGGAAATTATTCTGATTAATGAAGACTTTTAACGATATATATATTTTTTTTCTTTCTCTAGCTTTCTTTAGCTTGCTTTATTTTTTGATTTTTTTTTTGTTATGTATAAAATTACAGTATCTTTTTAAGTTTATATCATATGCAAAGTTAAAGCATTATTTAGTGTAATACTGTATATATATAATAAATACTAAAAATGGTACATCAATCGTTTTGTTACATGCCGATGTTCAGAACTTATGACCGTGAGAAAAATAACTTTTATTTGAATACTTTCTAATTGGTTTTGGTTAGAAAACAGTAGATCGATGCTGATCGTGGAATAATAGTTTTTTACATATTGTATTTCGGCGCTTTAAGTGAATTTATTTCTAAATAAATAAATATAATAATATATATCTGATAAATCATCACCTGAGAAAAAAAAAAAATTATTTCCACGGATAAATATTGAATAAACATAGTAATCCGAATAATTTCCGTTATTGAAGCAATAAATTCCTGGAATATAAACAGATCACCAATTTTTTTTTTAGGCCAATCAAATAAAATAAATATACGGTGTAAAGGTAAATTAAAGATCGAAAAAAATGGGTTTCTTTTTCCTTCTTCCGGCTTAACAGAAAGGAAAGATCTGCAATTGTTATCATGTCGTGCACCTCGTACAGATGATATATAAATGAATGTTGTGAAAACTTAAAAGGCAAAAGAAGAAAAAAAAAAGTTTTTGGAACTCTGATATCATCCGATAACGTTTCCCGAATTCCCCCTAAGTGATACGATGATATGAAAACGTTTTTATAATTCGAAAGGTTCCTTTTTGAACGTTTCCTTCTTTTAATGATAAAATCATGGTGGATAATAAACAAATTATTACGATAGGAATAAGGTAAAATAAATAAATAAATAAAATAAATAAAATTTATATTTATTATAATGAAAAATATTTTAACTCATTTACATATAATATATAATTAGTGGAGCATCTTGTACTGGTAAATCTGTACGTTAACATTTTCTTTTCTCTGTAAAAAAAAAAAAAAAAAAAAAATTTAATAAGAAACCTTTTTATTATACAGACTTTAGCAGGTTGGTTACAAAAAATTTTTCCAAATTCAACAATATTACACCAAGATGATTTTTTCAAGGTAAAATTTTCTTTTTTAAAAAAAAATTTTTCAGAGTTCACATTTTTTTTTAAACAAATTATTTCATTAAAAAAATAGAAAAAAGAACAACTTCCAATAGATCCAAAGACCAATCTTGCAAATGGAGAATGTCCTGAAGCGATAGACTTTAAATCTTTCATCGATTCACTTTATGAATTACATACGTCTACCAGTTTGGTAAAAACATTTAAACCTAAAAAAAATAATCATATACACAATGATATTGAATCTAATGAATTAGATGAATTAGTTAAAGAATTAAATGATCAAGTTCAAAATGCGTTATCAGAAAAAGGGAAAGAATTGAATTTTGTATTAGTTGATGGATTTTTATTATATATAAATTCTGATGTTGTTAAAGAATTAGATATTAAATTATTTTTAAAAGCGGATTATGATATACTTAAAAGTCGTAGGGAGATTATTTATGGTAAAAAGAGATTAGGTAGACGATGGGTTGACCCTCCAAATTATTTTGATAATGTGGTTTGGCCTAACTATTATAAGATTAATAAACATATAATAGATAGAACTGAAGGAGTTAAAGGGGATATGGAGGATATGTTGAATGATTTAATTATATTAGAATCAAATAATCTTTCAAGATTATCAAATAATATCGAATATGTTGTAAAAACTATTTTGAATTTTATTTACATAAAGTAATGAATTAAATTTCTTTGTGATAACCCTTTTATAGTTCCTTTCAATGAAAAAAGGTAATGTGTATAGTTTCTTTTTAAATAAAATTTGGGCGTTTCTCATTCCTAAACCAAAGAAGGTTAGATATTATCTTTTTTTAGATCGAATTCCGTGATGATCATTTCCAATTTTTTGAAGTACACGAAAGGTACACGGACTTGAAACAATTTAATATATAAACAAAAATAATTTTTTATCGTTCAAAAAAAAAAAAAAAAAAAATTTCAAATTTTTTTTTTAATAGGTACATCATGTCATCTATTCGTAAAGATTTAATTAAAATCATACTTAATAAAGCAACTTCTTGTACAGATTTAAATATTCATAATGATATTGATAAACAAATTGAATTCATAAAACAAATGATTAATAATGATAAATATCTTAATAAGAAAGAAAAAATGAGAGCGATAAATATATTAACTACGGATCTTGATTATTATAAAGTTCTTTATAATGAAGGGATAAGTAGAATTTGCGAAATTTGTCAAGAAAAATGTTTTGCTATATCTTATTGTGAATATTGTATTCGAAATTTTTTGAAAAAAGAATTTTCAAAATGGTCATCTAAAAATATTGATATTGATAATTTAATACAAAATTGTCAAATTGGAACGCTTTCTCCAAAGAAAATAATTGAATGGATTCCATATAATAAATTAAAAGATATAAAATATTTAACAAAAGGTGGATTTTCAGAAATTTATGAAGCAGATTGGGTTGATGGATGTTATAAAAAATGGGATCATAAAGAACGAAAATTAATTAGATCAGGTAAAATTAAAGTAATTCTTAAAAAATTACAAAATGTTGAAAGTGCTAATAGAAGTTGGTTTGAAGAGGTAAACTAACTTTAAAATAATAATTATATTTAAATCATGTATTGTATATTTATAATAATATAAATTCATGTAAATAATTATAAATAAAATCTTTCTTTATAGGCAGAATCACATTCAACTATAAGTAATAAAAGGCCAGTAATTGTTCAATGTTATGGTCTTACTCAAGATCAAGATAATAATTATTTTCTTGTTATGATTAAAATGGATACAGATTTAAGAAATTATTTACAACAAGATCATAAATCATTAACTTGGAAGGAAAGAATTGTAATCGCTTCTAATATAATTAATTCCCTTTTTATAATTCATAATGAAAATGCTATTCATAGAGATTTACATTCTGGAAATATTTTATATTCAAAAAAAATTGATTATTGGTATATTGGTGATTTTGGATTTTGTGGTCCTGCTAATAAACCATTAAAAACCATATATGGAAATCTTCCTTATATTGCACCTGAAGTTATAGTTGGAAAAGAATATACTTTTGCATCAGATGTTTATAGTATTGCAATACTTATGTGGGAAATTTCATCTGGTCATCCACCATTTTATAAATATGAACATAATTATTATCTTGCAATGAAAATAGTTAATGGAATTAGACCAAAAATAGTGCCAGGAACTCCTATTGAATATAAAAAATTAATCAAACAATGTTGGGATGCTGATCCGTCAAGAAGACCTGAATTAAAAACTCTTTTGGAACAAATAAGAGAAATTAAAAAATCTCAATATGATATTATATCAAATGAATTCGTAATTGATAATATTATTGATATTACTAAAGAAGATCTTAAATGCCAAAGTTTTATCCAATTATATCAACTAATATCTCAACCAATAGATGAGAGAGTTTATGATAACAAATCATCAAGTAAATTATTTCATTTTGAAGGCTTACCAGAACCTAAAAATGCAACAGAAGGTATAATTTTTCATCTTAACTAATCTTAATAATAATGATTTTAAAAACTAATATACATTATTATTTTTATAGAGGAACAAGAACGTATGTATATATTTATGTATTATTTTCAGTATAACAGTTAAGATATTTAAATAAATTTAAATTTTTTACAAGTATTTCATAGTAAACCTTCTGATTTTAATATTCCTCAAGATCGTAAGTATTTGTTTAGTTGAAAGTTTCATAAAAAAGTGTGACTTATTAAATCATTTTATACATATATATTATTTTTATAGTTGACGAATTAAAACACTGAGGGCGGATTATAACATGCAACTTTACAAAAATATCTAGCCGCCGGACGTCCTTTAGTGAGTCAATCATCCGAGTCCTTAATTATACAAGTCATTTGTATCATGTGATATTATGATATCATATTCAATTTACGTGATGTGGTGTAAATTTTTAATTTGCACTTATCGGGATTTTTTTTTTGATGATTTGTACTATCAAATTAAAAAATAATTAATAAACCCCCCATAATGTCGGATATATTAAAAAAAGAAAAGAATATTTTTTTTTTGTGTTTATTTGCACGCAATTTTACATAAGGCATGTGAAAACTTATTTTTTTCTAAAATAGGAAACTTCATATTTTGCTTTTGTTTTACACGCGAGGAATTGAGTAGTGATGGACAATACGAATATGTATGCACGTATAGATTCATACAGACATTACATAAATACCAATAGATGTAGAATTTTTAGATCTTGGAGCAAGAATTTATAGCATAATCTTCATAATCTACAATTATATTGTCCTTAAACGGTATCAGGCTGCGATCCACATGATTTACATGATTTACCGTTTAAGGCGTTTAAGGATAATAGAAATTTATTTATAGAGATATAATTTATTTTTTTTTATCACGCAATTCATATATAAAATCATCTTATTTAACACAGTTTCCTTCAAATTTTTTAAACTAATTCAACTTTTTTCTCCCTTTAACTTTTAAACCTTTAAATCTTTTAAATCTTTTAAATCTTTTAATTATGTCAAATGAAGACGCCTCTTTATTAAATGATCTTATAACATCAACATTTGAATATGGAACTTTTTCTAGACCATTTTCTAATAAATTAATTTTAAATCAACTTGGATGTCCGGATTACTCTAAAAATCAAATAATAACAATTTCGCCAACGACCTTAGTCTTCAAAAACGTTGGGTCTACTGCGCGTGACAATTTATGTAAGTAATTTTTATAATTATTATCCTATATAAACCTTTTTGCTTAATTCTTTAAATTTACCTTTCTCTAGGTATTGAGAGAAACTTTTTGTCATGGCTGCGATTATCATTGACATTAATATTGGTTGGAATGGCTTATTATCTTCGATTTGAAATGATAATACCAATAATACCAACTTCTAGACATTTCAGTTTATTTGGCTTGTTTCTTATCTTCTTTGGAAATTTCGTTTTATTATGGGCTTTATTGAACTATTTTCAATTTCAACATAAGTTAGATAAATATTTATTGGTTGAAAATGGTGTATTACAATTTTCGATAGCTGGAATTACGGGTATCGCTATTCTTATGGCTTTTATTATTGATGTTTAGGAAGCAGGAATAATTGATGGTGTGATGTGTCATTTCGGGAATGGGATATTATAAGGAGTATAAAGTGTATAAAAATAATAAGATACAATATATAATCATCTAATTTCTGTATATTATATATATATATAAACAACTAGAACAAAAAATTTAAGTTATATACAATAAAGAAATTTTAATATTTACAATTTATATTATGCTATTATATAAAAAACCTGCAATATTAAGAAGATTTTATTATTAATAATTCAAAAAAAAAAAAAGAGTGAAAGTATAAAGATTTTTATCTCGTGGATTCATATAACTTCGTGAAGCTTATACAAATGTATCATACTCCTTGAATCTTGACCCTTACGACGTGACTAATTTGACCTGTATATACAGTATGTATACTGGTCAAGGACGAATCCGATACGAAAAATGAAGTATTCTAAAAATAAATTATCCGTATTTTTGTGCATTTGATCATAATTAATAAATCGAAGCAGGAATCTTTACATGTAATTTTATTAATTATATCAATTTTGTCGTATTTTTAACTTGTAAAATAAAGACATGTTGCTAACGTAATATTAATCAACCCGCCAAAATTTTTAATAAATCAATAGACAATCATGTACTCAATGTTTAACCCCTTTCTTGTTATTTTTCAAAAATTTCATCTCTAAAGCTTTAGGCTCTTCTTAAAAGTACAGAATTGACGGAAAGAGATTTTTGGATCAATCTCTGGATATATCTTTCTTGACTTTATCATGCATCAGCTAGTAAACCTTCTTAATTGTCTGTAATGTCTTCATTTTCGCCTTCATTTGGTCCATCATATGTATGAAGTCGGCTGGAATTTTTGTTAGAAAATCACCCACCACCTAGTTTCGAGATTGTGGATTAAAGTTAGGACCAGCATCAGCATTTACAATTCGCTAAGGAGTGTAGAGAGCAAAAGTAGTATTCGTTCTCTGTGCTGTACAGCAAACTTTAAACTTAGGATAAGATACGTAAGACCCACCGAGAAAGTTACCTTCCAGTTTACTTAAGCATGGTCTTTTATCGTCACATTTGACCAGATACTGTATATTGTGCACGTGTATGCCGATCATATACGTGTACCACCTGCCAGGCAGGCATAGTCTTTCATGCTTTTCTGGAGAAAAAAGAGATAGTGGCTGTTTTATATTCATATTACATAATAAAATTTTACTTTAATCACTTGATCTTTAAATGGTGATTTTCATTTGAGTAATGCCAAAATCCTCCAAGTTTATTTCTTATAAAATTAGGATTACGACTTGAAAAAGTTAATTTTACAAAAATAATGGATAAAAGTAATAATTTTAAATTAGAAACTTCAAAATTGACTGGAGAAGTATTAGGTCTTACAATATGGAAATCACGAAATAAAATACAAGAAAAGAAAGCGGAACTTGAAAATCCAAGTTCATTAGAAAATTATCAACATGGATTTCCATTATTTCTGTTAGAATTTTTTGATGGACTTATTATTACCTTAGAAAAAAAAAAGAATGAAATATTAAATAAAAAGTGACGGCAAAGAAATCAAGAGAAAAAAATTTTTGATATATTTCATGCTGAAAAAAGTTAATCTTTCTTATTTCTATAATTTTAACAATAGCATTTCCAGGTCTTAATATTTGGTTAACATATATCATGAGTTCGTTGTGTAGAAAACCAAAATTAATAACTTCCTTATATGCTATTCTTCACATAGCTCACATACTTGTTCTCATGAAAGATGATTAGAAAAAAGTAGAATAAATCAAGTAAATCCAAAAGATAGATTATTACAATTAGAAAATATTTGGAATGTATCAGTAATAGATAATATTAATTTTAAAGAAAAAACATTTGCATATGGCAACATTTTTGATTCAACACGTAATACATCTCATGCTACACTACATATAGTTTTTCAGTTTCTTTTACTAAAGCCATTACAACTTATTATTAATAATAATAATGATAATAACAATAATAATAACAACTATGATGATAATAATAAAATTTTATTTGGAAAATCAGACTTGACAAATAATTTATTAAGTAAATATGAAAAAATTTTTAATGAATTTTTAATAATTTCAAAAAATTGGGATATAACAGATTTATATAATCATGAAATTATAAAAAAAAAATACAAATAGGATGTCAAAACATTCCTCCTCCAAATGTTGTAATCTTAAAACCTGGTAAAAATCCAAATTGTGATTTAAATGTCCATAATGCTTGTGATATGTACTTTGAAGATGTAGGAATTTCAAATAGCAATCATTTAGATATTGCTTGTGATGAAGCAATTTTTAGACGTTTAATATCATATCATGAAAATAAAAATAATGTAAGATTATTTTTAGGACAATGGCATACGTCAAAAGATATGTGTAGTACTTTAATAACAATATTTTCTGGCTATGGGATTTTTGATTTAGCTGCAAGTTTAGGAGTACGTTATTTAGATAAATTAGAAAAAGTTGTTGATTATTCAGCTACAGTTCGCGTTTTAGAACTAATTTAGGTAGCTGTTGGCATTGCTATATCTCAGTATTTAGATAGTAAAAATATGATCATGAAAGATATTGAATATGAAGATAATAAAGTATTAAAAGTTTGGTATTATTATTTTTGTTGGACAGGTTATTTAATTGGACATAAAATTGGTATACGAAAAGGAAATTATAATATGCAATTTAAAAATTTGGCAGCTTTTTCTCCTCTTTTTCCAGTTGCTGGTAAAAGCAATTATGCAAGATCAGTAACCCATTTTTTATCATATATAAATGATGATTTAGCTTTACAAAGATTGCTCCAGCATGTTTGCTCAGTTAATATTACACAAGAACATTTTATAGGTTTTGATGAAGCATTAGAAAGATTTGGTGTTAAATTTATAAAGCAAAATATTGGTGGAACTAAAAATACAAATATCTTCAGTACAAGCTGAAAGGGATCGTTTGACAATGTTACTTTCAGAATATGTAGGTGATGATATTTCAGTAAGAGGAGAACGAGCAATAAAATCAAGAAAAGAATCTTTATGGAAGCTTGCCAATGATTTAACAACTGCTTTTAATTCAGAAGATCCTTTAGTTCATGAATTATTTAAAAATGCAAAAGAAATGAATGAAGAAGGGTTTAATCGTTTATTTAATTGCTATCATATTGGTACTGAACGTCTTAATACAATTTTACACCAAGATGTCTATAAAACAGATCCACGAAATGTAAAGGTCGCCGTGCACGTGAAATAATACCATATAAATCACAGAATTTAAAAATAACAGTAGAAAAAAGTAATAAAGGAAAGGCAAAATCAAAAGATGATAATAATAATATGGAAGGGAGTTCAATATCTGAAAAACGTATATATAGAAAAACAAGTGAAAGTGAAAAAAAAATACTTGAAAAAATACTTTCTTTTGATGTTTTTCCTGATAATATGATTGATGATATTCTTCAAGAACTTCAAAATGAAAGTGAAGATTGGGACTTATCTCGAATCAAAAAATATTGGTCAAATCATAAAAAAAAAAATAAGTAAAATACACTATTTTCAATTTTTTTTTTTAGATTCTTATTATAACTATTGTTACTGTTGTTTTATTTCTTTATCTTTTTAGTTTATTTTATTAACAGCATATTTGTAATATTAAAATTTTGATTATAATTAATAAATTCAAAATTTATAACGTTAAATTGAACCTGTAATGATGAAAAGTAAATCAAAAATACTGATTTTGAGTTAATAAAACTGACGAAATCGGTAAAATTAAACACGAAAATTGGGCGTGAGAGTGATACATATATTGTATAAATTTAATAATTTAAAATTGTGTGTAAATGTATTCGTTCTACAACTTTTATTAAGGTCGAAATATAGATTAAAAATACAGATTTCGAGTCGTATATAGAGAAATTGATAAAATCGGTAAAATTAAACACGAAAATTGGGCGTGAGCATGACACATACATTGTATGAATTTAATAATTTAGAATTATATGTAAATATATTCGTTCTACAACATTTACTAAGGTCGAAACATAGATTATAAATACAGATTTTGAGTTGTATATAGAGAAACAAACAAAATCAGTAAAATTAAACACGAAAATTGGGCGTGATCATGACGCATACATTATATTAATTTGATAATTTAGAATTATGCGTATATTTATACGTTCTACAACTTTTATTAAGGTTAAAATATAAATTATAAATACAGATTTTGAGTTGTATATAGAGAAACTGATAAAATCGGTAAAATTAATCACGAAAATTGGGCGTGAGCATGATACATCCATTGTATAAATCTAAACCTTTAGTATTATATGTATAATTTTATTCGTTCCACAACTTTTATTAATTAATTATTATTAGTTACAAATGCAGAATTTGAGATTTATATATAGAAACTACCGAATTACTATATAACAAAAAAATTTAATTTTAATGCTTCTAATTAAAGATACTTTAAAACTATTGCTGGTGCCTTATTAATAAATTTAACGGTTAAAAAAGGAGATATTTGATTAATTTATAGCAAAATATTAGTAGTTTATATGTGTTAAAATGTAATGTTTAATATATAAATAAATATAATAATTAACTTTTTTGTTTATATATAAAAGCTTTTAATTTAACTTCAAAATACATTATTTTTACATCTAATAATCAGACTTCAAAAATTTTGAGTTTTTTAAACTTGTCTTATCAAGTAAAATTAAATACTAATTATTTGTATTAATTGGAATAATACTCATTAATATATAATAATTGAAATAATGCTTAAATTATTTTAAAATATAATGATCAGAAATTAATGATTTTTAGTTCATTAAATTCCTCTCAATGAGACGAATCTAATGGTTATTTTTATATAAAAATCGGAGCAGTATTGGTAAAGATACATCGATTTGAATTTTTTAAAGCAATTGCTATAAAATTAGGGGACATATCATGTGACCGATATTGTTTAAATAAACATGAAAATCTATGTCGCAAAGTCATAACTAACATTCTTGGCCCACCTTCCAGCATCCGCCGACCAGATTTCTTGAAAATACCTGAACATCCTCGAGGACTAGAACTCGATATCTACTATCCGCAGTATGGATTTGCTATAGAAGTACAAGGCGAACAACATGAGTAACACGTAAAATACTTTCACAAAGATCCGGAAGAATTTAAAAAGCAGTTGATGCGTGATCAGATCAAAAAGGAACTCTGTGAGCTCTAAGATACGTTTGGTATTATTGGTATTATGAGGATCCATACGTAATTATCCCAGATCATCTTCGAGAACTGGGTCTCATTGAATAAACCCAAAATTTTAAATGCTTTTGCGATTCACTAATATTTTTTCGACTATAATTTTATTCATCTGAAGCTATACAAAAAAACGGACACACTATTTTCGTTTGTCTAAACTATCTACATTAACATTGTGATCCTGCTCCAATTATCGATAATCTAGAAATGACCGCCAGTTATACAAAGGACAAGCAATTTGAGAACTTTGTCCCAAATAATTCCGCCAATACTTCATCATACTAGTGAGTCCATATTATGGGTGAAAACAAATGAAAAAAATCTTACGTTAACCGAATCTATAATTACAGTTACAATTCGTTGATGAGTGATGACACAATGACACATCACTATTAAATTTGAAACGTGTTTTTAATAGTTATTCATGATCTACATAGTAACATTACCATATATGTATTTCACGTGATCTGTTTTTACTCGACGACTAATACTAAATAAGGAATGATCGCTGTTAAAAATGACTATATATAATGCGCCTGTCTATGATTCTCATCGTTCTTATCTTTTTTCTCTTGTTAATTATAAATTAGAAATAATAATTAAATCGCGTTACTTTTATCTAGTCTACATATTACCATTACCTTTTCTTAAAATGATTCAATTAGAAAATGAATACGATCCCAGATTGTTCGATATTTTGTTAACTGATATCGACAAGAAAGACATTCTCGAAATTATACCAAGGAGACTAAATATCGATTACCTTTCAGACACACCGAAAGAATTTGACGGAGATGTCTATGGAATCATATACGGTCCCCAATTAAGGCTTTTTTGCGCGACGACTGTGAAGAGAAATGACAAGATCAAGATAGTGACCTTCCTCATCGATACTGGGCCTTCAACGACCTATATCAGCAAGAAGGTGTTAGATGCTTTCGATATTTTTATGGTTGATCCGGCTAATGATTATGTAAATGTTAGAATTAATGGTAAAAATGCTCGAGTTATGAGGTCTCATTCTCATTTCAAGGATGTGAATGTTATGGGGATGTTGTACCTTAATGCAAATAATATAGATGTGCACATAAATAGTGGTAATGAAAATTTTCTCTTACATTTCAATCAAGTATGAAAAGAATCAATCAATAATTAAATACGATTTGAGAAGAGAGGATGTAGAAGTAAAAAGATGTAATCAAGAAAAGAAAGAATGGTAAAAGAAGTCAAAAGTGCTTCATCCCTACTCTGATTGGGCTATATTTCCTCCACAAACACTAATTCCTTTGCTTATCGATTAATTAATTTGCTCTGTAATAATTGCTTTATTTTAAAGTTATCTATTCTGTACATCCTTGTGGGTTAGTTCGATTTGCTCTTTTATTGATATCATAGTTGTTTAAGTGAATAAAAAAATATAAAAATTATAGTCATATACATGCCAATCAGGCGAAGCTTTATTTATTTTCATTTTTATTAATTTTCATTGATATAAAGGGCAATCTAAGTAAAATGAATATGAAAGATATTATAGTAGCAGGTTTCAAGGGAGGAATAAAGCATAAAATATGCCTGCCCGACCCTAGACGTTTGCAAATGCAATAATGGCAGTTCCTTCCCGCTACTTCATACTAACTATCTAGCTCCTCTGGGCGCCTATTTGGGACAAGTTTTCGTTGTTTTTACTATCTACAATAAATCAATATTATCTAATGCTAACATAACAACTTCTATTCCTAATATTTTTCTCATAAAACCAGATTATCTAATATATTTTTTTTTATGATCCAAATTTTCCAAAGTTTAGGCCGATCCAGAAATGATATTATGCAATTATAAAGGTATGAAGATGCTGTGCATTTGCAAAAAAGCAATTTTAGAAATGCAACTTCAGAGCTTGCAAACTTTATCCATTTTTTTTGTTTAGAATATATATATATAACAAATACCGATAATGTAGGCAATAGTAGAGAAACAGTAATTAGATGTGAATTCTTTGGAACCTTTCGCTATTTTATTACTATATAATCATAAAATAAAGCATTAGCGCGATCTTTTACACATCAATATTTTCATGTAAGGGTGTGGGTATGATGAGTATTATTTATACTATGACCAAATGACACGTTACAACCTTTTGAATTAAATCCAAGAATCATGTTATTATCGATTTCTTTACAATCAGCAAGGATCTTAGTGTTTCAAGTTGTTACTCAAACCCGGTTGGCGTTTTTCTATTTTGTTTCAGAGGCAGAATAAATTTTATTTTTTTCTTATAAAAGGGCAATAAGGGCAATGATTTACTCTAACCAGATATTTTCCAAGTTATCTTTAACTCTTTAAGTACATTCACAAAAAAAAAATCATGAAAAGGATTATGATTTTTGCATTCGCTTTATTGGCTACACTTTCAATTGTCAATGCTGCCACTTTTAAATCATGTCCTGCAGATCCATTCCCCCCTATGAACCTACTAACTGTAACAATTTCGCCCGATCCCCTCGTTCCTGGAGAATACAGTACTTTCGAGGTTTCCGGAGAACTATCAAAGCCTACCTCAAATGCCGATTTATTCATTGGGTTTAGTGATACAAATTCAAAATTAGCCTTTTGTTTTGGATGCATGTATGATAAATGGTTGTCCAGCAACCTACCTAAGTGATGAAATTGGGAAAGTTTATGTACCAGCCGTTTTGCCTAAACCATATCTTATCTCAGTTTTTGTTTCGGAAAGAACTGCAACATCTGCTAAAGAAGCTCTAGGTTGCGCAACGGCTCAGGTTGATATTGGTGCTGGCCTTGAATACATTGTTGAGTCTGATTCTGATACAGGTGATATGTTAGAGTAAATTTTTAAAAGTCATTATCATGCTATATAATTTTACCCTGCAAATTAAAACTGTTGATCCATTGAACTTGAGACTGAGAACACCAAAGTGAAGCTAAAACAGAAAAGATCATTAATTTGGAATAGTATAAACATAGAAAGAGTTTTATTGGGAAGAAATACAACATATCATAAGGTCATTAAATGAATATGGTTAACTTTTTATTTAATTTACTATTGAATATCGAATAATTATTTGAAATAAAGACAGATATAAAAATTGGACCGGTGATTATCATGATTATTATCGAAATATAACCCTTTTTTTTTCATAATTTCATTATAATGTTACAGTGCGATAATAGGAGCAGGTGAGAAATGTAGAAAAGTCCTTGTAAGTTTTTGTGTATCGAGGTTTATCTCATCATAGAGGCCACATTCGACCCCAAGTTTACTCACTAACCATAATTTTTATCATGACATTTTTCCTGACGAAAGTACGCATCTTTCAACAAAATAAACTTTAAATAGGTTAAGCATGATATGGTTAGGATACTGCGGTCAATAAAAATTAATGATGCAATGTGCCGATCACTAGATAGCTGTGCGACATATTAATCTCGCACATATATTCATTTTCGCCTCGTTCAAAAAAAAAACAACAAAATACTTTTCAAGATAAGAAAATAATTGCAAATGGAATTTGAATAAGGCTATAAGAAAAAAAAATAGTCTGTTGATTCTTAATGGTAATAGTAATAAAAATAACATGTTTAGGAGTTTGAAACTTTGCAATTTCCGAACTATCAACTTTGCATTTTGCAAAGAGATCAGAAGGGATTACTCCACCATTTTGCCATAGACCGCAGCGATTAGTATGAAGGTAAAAAAAAGAATAGTATGGGAAATTAATACAATGCTAAACAATGTGTTTGCTTAGAGCAAAATCTCAACCGTCTCATTCTAGCCTTATAAAAATAAGATAGTTAAAAATGAAAGTATAGATGAACAGTATAGATGAACTCAAGAGACTTATTAAAGCTGAAAAAACCGACTTTGCCACTTTTGGTGCAAGCTATCTTAGAATATGGATTATTAATGAACGAATCGGAATCAATGATGAAGTTTCAGACTTTCAGAAGTTGATCGTAAAGAAAATTTTCCAAGTTATATAATTGGAGATATTTGGAAAAATAATCCGCCGTGATCATTAAATTAGCTGGTATGTAATTCCATTCTCGACTATGATGAAATATTGGACATACTCTTATTAAATTTAACTGATAACCTTTTTCCTCTTTCTTTTCCAGAAATTACTCAACCAACAACAACTTAAATTTTCTTGTTATTTCACCTGAAAGTATCTCAAAACATAGTAAATTTTATACGAATATTCTATATAGTTAGCATCACATTTATATGAATTCGTAAACAAAATAAATAATAAACATATAAATTTTTTTTATTGGTTGTGATTATACGATATAAATATTCAAATTACAATAAATATATTACTTATTACTATCATCATAATTAAAGTTTTGGTCGTTTTGAATCAACTAAATCACCAACATAAAAAGTAGTCAACCTCTTTTTTGCTTTGTCAGAATGAATTGCATTAAATTCGTCAGAACAATCGGTACCAGCATTAATAAGAATAGCGGTGGTACCACCAGGATGAATTGGAATAAATTTTGTGCAATCATAAACCTTTTTATCAATAATAATCCAACAATCTTTTTCATTATTATGTTTCTTTACTTCTTCCATCGTAAACGTTGGACCTTTGGATGAAAGTTCATTTTTTGGTGCAGGTGCAGCAGGAAGAGATTGTTGTTGTTGTTCTTTCTGTTTAACCATCCAACCACCAGGATTATTACCAGCTTGAGTTGGGTGTTCAAATTTCAAAACAACATCTTTTCCATAAGTAATGACGTGAACTTTTACTCTATATTGACAATTATTCATCATTCCCATTACATTCCAAGTTGGATTTTCTGGTTGTGTATTATGAGCAGCATCCCACGCTCTAATTCTGATTTCTGAACTACGTACGAAACTATGTGTAGGAAGATTTAAAGACCAAAAAGTCCAACACCAACTTCTACCATTTCGTTCTTCAGGATCAAATAAATTTGCAAGTAACCAAGTTTTACCGTTATCCAAAGTTATTTCCACACGTGTAACTTTACGACCTCCTCCAGTATATGCGTAACCTCTAAGAGTGTACTCGGAATCACTTGAGAAACTTGAAAATGGAATGATTTCATCATGTGCAGGAGCGGCAATGGCAGAATTAACATTTAATTCATATATAATATAATTAGGGATGTACCACCATTTCTCTTTGTTTGCACGTTCAGCATCTATGTTTGGAGGTAATACTCGATTATCATGAAAATGATACCAACTATCAGATTCTTTATCAGAAACGGTGATTTTTTTCAGCCATTTAACCATACGTCCTCCAATAATTCCAGGAATGATCATACGAATTGGAAAGCCGTGATCGGGTGTTAACCTTTTACCATTCATTTCATACGCTAACATAACATCTTTTTCTTCATCCATTGCCCATTTTAAACTTATACTTGTTCCATAATAGCCGTGTGGTAATTCATCAGATCCACCAAAACAAACATATCGAGTTTTTTCATAATTATCATCATTTTTTACCCCAGCCATTTCCAAAACATAACGTAATGGTACACCTTTCCATATAGAGGTGCTTACGGCTGCTGCGCCCCAATTAAACCCAATCGTTTTTTTAATCATATTTTGTTCTTTACGACGATTTCCTGCGCAAGCAAATGTTACAGGAAATTCAACATATGGGAGGCTTGCAATATCATCCATTGATAAAATGAGTGGCTTAGATAAATCCCCATCAATCATCACTTTATGTGTGTCCCAACTGAGTTTTGGTACAGGTCCGTGGTTTCTAACATAATGTAGAGAAGGTGGTGTTATAAAACCTTGTTTCAATAATAATTGTAATGGGGCTTCGCAATTAAAAGGATGTTTTCCTGTTAACCGTATAAGTTCAGGATGTCTTGGAACCCAATTGTCAGGAGTTCCAATATCGCGAGAATCTATTTGCTCTATAATTTCTGTTTGTTGAGCCATTATCATAAAAAAAAAAAAAATTTACAAAATTCTATCGTCATATATATCTGCAATTTATTTATCATAGCACCTACAGGATCATCAGAATTATCTTATCTTCATCTTATCTGTAGTGCTATTGTCTATCTTTGTTGCACAGATTAAACGACAAATTTATTTTTGTTTGTTAAATCATTATAGGAAAAAAAATTGATAATCAGACAGAATTCGAGAAAAAATTTTCCCTATCTATCAGCCCCAAAATGTCCTGATAAGCAGTTTCCCCCTAAAAATTTTAAAAATATTTAGAAAATATTTTGATTTATCATGTAAGATCAGTAAATTCACGCCAGTTTACTAAATATAGTTGATTCGAAATTTTAAATTTTGGCACATTAATAATTTAATTATTGATTAAGGAAAAAAAAATTCCAATTGTAACATTCTCTTGGAAAGTGAAACATTTGATTTTTTAAATTGTATAATAATAATAATAATGTTAAGGTAGTGTCATAGTATTTATTAAATATTTTTCTCATTTAATCATAGCCGGTTACACGAATATCAGTTACAATCTGATATTTTACTCCAGATATGGATGAGTACTGTATATTTCTTTGTATGCATAAACAATGTCCTGTTTTAATTCTTATCGGAAGGCATTTAAAGATATTATTGATTAGAAAAAATGCAAGACGATCGTACAAAGAGTTATAGTTCAAATTTATAATAATTACATATTATCCTGTGAATCAACATTTATGTAAA
This sequence comes from Glomus cerebriforme, assembly GCA_003550305.1. Lineage (NCBI taxonomy): Eukaryota > Fungi > Glomeromycota > Glomeromycetes > Glomerales > Glomeraceae > Glomus > Glomus cerebriforme. The sequence goes on along the minus strand of QKYT01000368.1, from coordinate 76,277 downwards.
AATTTTTTTTTTCAGTGTTTTTGTTTATAGATAATAGATTATGTATCCCGGCGCAAGTCTCGTATCTTTAATGTATTGCTTTTCAATAAAGTATAACTTTACTATATAAGGTATGCAATATGCGGGGTATTTACGATTTTTTTTTTTTTTAATTAATATTAATCCGCAAGTAGCATTATAATATATTTCAGTGGTAAAACATCTTTTATGATCACTATTCCAAATGGATAATTCTTACTGATGTTGCTACGAACCATATAAAAATGAGGTATATTTTTTAAATGTCGTGAAATTTCGGACATATTACTTTTCTTGTATTTGTATCGGCATTTTATTGGCACAGTCGGTGGTGAATTGAATTATACTTTCAAGTAAATTTGAGTTGATCTTTGCTCCAAATATATGCTTTCATGAAAATTTTTGCCATTTTTCGCATGGGATCACAAATCTGAGTTCACAAGCGTGAATAAATACATAAAGGCATCGTTATTGAGAATATATAGAGGTTGTACAAATTTAATGATAAATATAATCAAAAGACGTGCAAGTTGGCTTCATAATTAACTTCTCGCACTTGATCTTGTTTTGGGTAAAATTTAAAATAATTTTCGTCATTCTTTTCATTCTTATGATGGGTTTTCATACTTGATAGTTGGTTTTCATCCCTAATGGTTCCTGATTGTGGTTTTTCATTCCTGATAGCTATTTTTCTTCTTTTTAAATGATTTTTGATTCTTATCATTAACTTATCATTATAGTTTTATTATAGTAATTGTAGTATTAATTTTATTAGTCGCAAATCTTATATAAAATTTTCCAATTTATATTTGCAGAATATACTTACCTCAGCATACCTTAAATTAGTGGTTCGATCCGTGGATATAAAATCCGGATATCTGTACAGATACACAGATATCCGGATATTAATTTTAGATCACGGATAAGAAATCACGGATATACAAATATCCATAGATATCCGTACAGATATCCGTCATGCATACTAGTTTGTGTAATTTCATTGATCAAAAAACGCGCTATAAAATGCATTGAACAAATGCGCGCTAGTGATTAAAATCTTATTTTAGACTAGTCTTTTTATAACAATGTCCAGTGAGGAGTTAGCAGAAATTCCGCAGCCACAAAATCTTGAAACTTTAACTCGCGGTTCAAAGAGGCCAAGGCCAAGGGTATGTGAACCATTAAACCAGCAAAATTTAGCTCCAAATGAACCTGTAATTGAGCTAGATTTAGACACAGATATAAATAATTTGCATAAAACTGGCAAGAATAATAAGAAACGTAACAAAGTTTCAACAAAAATTGATTTAAATAAAATAACTGACCAACTAGTATTAATTCCAAATGCTAAACCACCAGGACAAAGTTGGATATGGAGTTATTTTGATCAATATGAACCAATTGAACAATACAGAAGGATTGTAAAGTGTTTAGTTCAAGTTCAACGGAAGAATGGTGTAGAACCATGTGGTCATTTCATGGGTTCTGATAATTCTACTGGCAATTTTATTGTTCATCTTGCTACACATAGAATTACTGAAGAAAGTCATAAAAGAAGGATGAGCGAAATACAAAATAACAACCAGTTATCACAAACCCGTATAGATGAAATTATTCGAAATAATCCAGATATTAAAAATAGTCGGGACAGAAAATTTGTTGGAATATTAATTAAAGATAATAGACCACTTAGTATATGTAATGATGAAGGTCTTAGTGAATTTATTCATGAATTTGATCCAAACTATCAAATTCCAAGCGATAAAACAATTCAGCAACTAATAGCTGAAGCATACAATCAAATTAAGGTTGCTTTAACAAAAAAATTTAATGAAGATATTATTTCTTGTTCTATTACAACAGATTTATGGACGGCACGGAGTAGAAGTGGATATATTGGTGTTACATGTTCCTTTATTGATAACAATTTTAATATTTGTGAAGCAATTTTAGCAGTTCGATATGTTCCTTATCCTCATACTGGGAATAATATTTGCATGGTATTACGTGATATTATCTCAAATTGGAATTTAACTGGTAAAGTCTTTACAATGACGACTGATAATGGCTCTAATATGGTAAAAGCTGGAAAATTAATGAATGAGCTTACAAGACTCCCTTGTACAGCGCATACGTTGCAGCTAGTTGTAGGAAAAGGATTAATACCAGCTGAAGTTTTAATTGCACGAGCTAAAAGGTTAATAAATTTTTTTACATCACCCAAACAAACAGAAAAATTACTGGAGATTCAAAAAAATACCAACCATCTTAATAATAATGAGGTAATTAAATCTTAATCTTTATTAATTTATTATATTTTATTTATTGTAAAAAAACGCGCATCATTTTATTAAACATATTTTTTTTATTTTATAAAATTAACATGCTTATCTTATTTAACATGAATTAATGTATTTTCTTTAAAAAATTACAAATAAAATTTAACAATTAACAAATAAATATTAATTTAATGATATTTTTATCATTTATTACAGAATTTAGAAAATAATGATGGATACCTCCGAATGATCGCTGATGTAGAAACGCGATGGAACTCCAGCTATCTTGCATGGAAACGTTTAATAAAAATCAAAGATCTCGTTGATGTCCTGGCATCTACTATGTTGATTGATCCTGATCCTTCAANACGGNGTGATNNAAAACNACTAAAAAAAATAAATTTGACAGAAATTGAATGGCAAGAAATAGGTAAATTAATTAAAATTTTGGAAGATTTTGCTGGAGCAACTGAATATTTAGGCGGGAGTAAATATACAACCATTAGTCTAATGTATAGTGTATTAGCAATAATTAATCAAAAGATTTTACCAGATGATAATTCTAATATGGAGATTATAGATTTAACCAGTCCAAATACGGCCTTTGATGATGACGTTGGTTATGAAGATGCACCAGAAGATGAACCTATTTCTGAACAACCTATACGTAGAAAAATTAATATTAATACCCCACAAAACTGCATCGATCTTGAAAAGCGTGTTAAAGCAGCACTATACCATGCAATGAATCACTATTGGGAAGTTCCACAGGAGCAAGGGATGTTGGCTGCTTTATTGGATCCACGATTTAAAGAACTTGGATTTGCATCTAATTCTTTACGCCTTAGAACTCAAGAGCAATTAAGAAATGCTTATCAAGATATGAGGATATTAACTGGTGAAAATCAGGAAGCCGAATTACGCCCAGTTTCATCAAATTCATTATTGGCAAGGATATTTCAAGATAATGCTACTCATGCTGATGAAGTAGCTAGTTATTTAGCCTTGCCCATGATTCATCATGATGATTGCCCATTAACATGGTGGAAAACTAATAAAACACGATTTCCAGTACTATCAAAATTAGCAAGAAAGTATTTGGCCATCCCTGCCACCTCCACTCCGAGTGAAAGGCTTTTTAGTGAAGCTGGTAATGTTATGACCATAAAAAGAACACAATTGGCGCCAAATATGTTGGAAAATTTGGTTTTTTGTAAGAAGAATTGGCGTTTGGTTGGAGGAGTTTTTCCATTTAAATATTAAAAGCCACATGAAAAGAGAAAAAATCTTTTCGCTTTTTGTTTTTGGTGTAATTAAACAATGAACTAACCAAATTTAGTTAATCATTACCAAAAGGAAAGTGGCTTAGAAACTTTATTTTTTTACATTTTATTGTGATAAATAAAAATGAACAATAAAATAATAAACCATGCCGCGGCTAATATCTTAATTCTTAAAAAACTTTAATAAATTTTTTATCCGCTGTTATCTGTTTTATTATGTTATTATCCGTATAAATCTGCAATCCGGATTATCCGTGTTTTGAATTTATCTGCGCAGATTTATCCGGATTTACCCGGATTTTTCATGGATTGAAATCCGTATCCGTGATGAAGGCCACGGATTATCTGTTCGCAGATAAACGGATATCCGGATCGGACCACTACCTTAAATAGTGCAAATCATCAAATTCTGATAACAGTCACACACCCCCACGCCGTACCACATATAGCATATGAAGCGCAAATATTTAAAACTACGATTAGAAATATAAATTTTATTGGAATTTGTGAGATACTCGTAACTGCAATCGTTTGTCCACTTCCCGGAGTTTTTGTTTTCGTTCTACTTTCGTTTTTGGGATCTTTTTACCTTCGACCAATGATATAGTTTCTTGATTATTTCTTTAGCTTTCAACACCAAAGTAAAAAATTCCAAGTTCTCCCCGAATTGCTCAATTTCTTCAGCTATATAACGGTGTCCTCGTAATGCGACATATATAGCTACTTGGATTATAAATCGCAATAGCATCATCGTTGGTTCTGGAAGTATAACAGGGTATTGTTAAAAAATATAAGTATGAATTGAAGTATAAATATAGATAGATACAAACCAGCATAATCCAGCCAACTACTTTCATGAGTTCCATCTGTCTTACCTTTCGGTTTCCCATCCCACCGTTCTACCAAGATCAACAAACATGTCTTTCATAATCTTAGGTCACTTTCCTTTAAAATCTTTGTGTTGTTTATTCCTTTATAGTATCTCCCGGCCTATGAACATCCATATTCTCATTTATTTTTCCTGATAACTAGATCACTTTTGCTCCAATCTTTTTTCTTGACAAGCAGATTACTCCTTTGAGGTTCTTTCTATTAGTGCTCACATGACTACATATTTCACCACGAGCATTATATATATTATCCAAATCTGACAGTGTATTGTCAATTAAATTCCAGAAATAAATGATACCAGTTTTCTTGTCGACCAGATTTTAAATTGCTGTCATCATATTCATTTATTCTTTGGTTAATTGTGCAGGAAAAAAAATGTTAGTGCAAGCTCAAATATCAGTGTTATTACTATTACTCTCAGATTATGCATTGATCTTTTATCTATTCAAAATTAAAATGATTCCTTCCCATTCTGTTAGGACCTCCCTCAGCTCCTCTAACGAATCCTTGAATTAAAAAATAAATATCAATATGTATATAGTGAAGCATGTGTTGAGTGTTTATGTTTATTCTTATACTTTGTCATATTTCAAAATATATTTGAGAAATTCATCTGGTACTTTAGGTTACAGGATCAAATGTCATTAAGCTCTTCTTTTGTAAATATTAAATTATAGGCTTTATCATTTGAAGGAAAATAAAATAGATACTCCAATCTTGTAGTTAAGAATGCTGAGCTTAGAGATAAAGTCATGAAATTGGAATAGAGGCAGTTGCAAAATGATAATTCTACTAATAACAGTTGTCTAATTTCAATTTTCTGCATTCAAGCATGAGTGGAAAGAAGCCATTGGAGGATGTAAAGACAGATGCTTTCTTAAATGAGATACATAAGAAAAGAGTTAGTGATGAGATTTGGCGATATAATAAGGAGAAGAAACTTCAGCATGAACCACTTACCCAGGAAGTTACTTCCTTAAATTTATCTCATAAAACAAAGATTATTGCAAATATCTCGTAGGATCAAATCCAGAAAGGTATTGCAAATTTCATTATGAATCCAAACTCATCAGTTGATATAAAAACTGTTTAAAATATTGTTAATGATCAAGATTTGAAATTGTCGCAATTTTGCAGGGGCAAGCCCAAAAAGACTATAGAACCTTTGTTATTACTTCGCAGGAGCAACCCCAGAGAGATTCTGTGATATCCACTAAAGATTTGGGTATAGTGACTAATGTTATACAAGATTTATTGCAAGTACTTTTATCATTTGATGGTTAAGATCTAAATCTATAAAGTTCACCAATCCCACAATCATATTAATAAGATTCAAGAAGCTCACCCATTTATTCTATCAAGCAAGTATTGCAAGAAAGTAAAGTGAACAGAAATTTCATCTTGAAGTTACTTCTCTGAAAGATTCAGGGATAAGTTATAGAGCTCAAATCTGAGAATAAAAATCTTAAGGATAAGATTGCAAGAGTATGAATTTATAATGAAATAAAGCTATACCTTACAGGTATTTCCAATGGGTATTTACATGACATGACCTGTAAAGCAAGAAAAATTAATAAGACACTGTAATTCTGCAAAAGATTAATAGTATAGGGTGACATATAATTAATTGGATTACTTAATTACTTATAGTGCTTAAAACTCATTAATCTTCAAATTTAATATATTATAAATCAAGTTAATTCAAAAACTATTAACACTATTAACAATTGGAAGGATTTGAAAAATTCAGAAAAAATCAGGCAAACTATTAATAAAATTAACAAATAAATCATATAACTGCTAATGATATTTTTCTAATAAATGATAACTATAATAATAAATCCTAACTTAATTATTATAAGGCTTTTGAGAAAAAGAGTCCAAAATAAGGAAAAAAAAACAGAATAAAACTTATATAAAGAAAAAAAATTTTTTTTTTCAATCAAAAATTTCAAAAAAAGATTTTAAATTAGAATAATATATCAAAAGTAATCCAATTATATAAATATAAAATTATAAGCTAAGATTCTGCCATCTTTTAAAAATTCTAAAAATTCTTAATATTACTAAAAATTCTGATAAATACAATTCAAAAATGAAAGATTATATTTGATAATTGAAAAATTATTACTAGATAAAAAAATCATAAATCAGTATAGTTTATAATATAAAATTATTGCATAAATAACTTATATTTATTTTTTTTTAAACTATATATATATAGTCAACTCTTAATATATTAATGAACCTTAGGATCTGGATTTCAACTTTACTATAGAATTATAATGAATTTTTTAATGATTTTGATTAGTTAGTTCATTATAATAAGAAAATTTTAATAAATTTAATTAGTTTAAGAATATAATCTATTAAATTATATGATTATATAAAAATTATAGCAAAAATTGTTAAATTGAATTTTATGCAATACAAAAAAAAATTTCAACTTATAAAACCTGAACAATACTTTATTTTTAACTTTTTAAAGATAAAAACTATCAAATAATATGATTTTAAATAATAAGTTATTAATAAAGTTAACCTAAAAAGTCATTTAAAATATATAAATACTTGCAAATTTTCTAAGATAAATTGTGAATCATTCAAGTAATATACTTTAAATTAAGTTTAAACTTGTAAAACTTTGCAAGTTAATCATAGTATAATTACTTAGCAAGTTATATTCTAAAAATTATAAAGTATTATTTAATAAAATAAAAATTTTTATTAGTATCATTTGATTTTTTTTAATGTTTATATATTTCTATATTAATATTCAAATACAAAATACTAAATACTTTAGAAAAGTAATAATTAATTATTATAATTTTATAAAACAAATTAAGAAGATTTAATATATAAAAATTATAACAATATGTTAAAAATTTATAATGATATTAAATTTTAAATTTATTTATATCTTCTATTTAAATATAAATTTAAGAAAATTCATTAAGTATTTAATGAAATATTAATTTTTTTAAGTTTCATTATTTTTTTACTTGATTTTATGATTATATGATCATAATAAATAATTAACATAAATTTGTCTATAAATTTTATATTATTTATATATAAGGATAGACCCTACTCTTAAAATAGTCTATTATTTAAATTAACTATAAATAATTTTAGAAAAATATTATTTAATTTATAAATAATTTATATAAAAATTTGAAAATTAAATAAGAATATAAATAAATAAATAAATTAAATTATATTATTATATTTTTAATATTTATTTGAATTTTTTGAAAAATACAATTATAGTTTAGTATTTTCTTTATAAGTACAATTAAAAAATTTATTGTTTACTTATTAGTTAGGGAAGATGTTACACAATTTTAAGAGCAAAATTTTTTTATTATGAATAATATAATAAAATTTTTAGTATAACATATCCTTTAAATATATAATATATATATAAAGTTTAAATTTAATTAAAGTTAATTTAACCAGTTAAAATTGACGATTTTTAAAATTTAATTCTGGCCAAATATTTCTTAATTTTGGCCAAATTCATAATGCCAGTCTAAATTTCAATAAATTTGAAAAAAAATATATCAATGTGACATTATATTTATATAATATAATACAGTATTTTAATTTAACAAGCAAAAATAAACTTATTGGTCATCCCTACAAAATTTCATTAAAAAAAAATTCATTATTCAAACTGAGTTATCAAGAAAGATCTTCATTTGAAATTAATGTTTTTTTATATTAAAAACAAAAGAAAATAAAGTATCGAAAACTCATACCATTACGTAAAATGCTAAAAACTTTACGTATATTAAATAAAAATTTACAAAATTCAATATACAGTCATACCTCCATATAGTCACACTCTATATAGTCACACCTCTTTATAAGCACCCATTTTCGTGAAATGGTTTTTAATACTATTAAATTACCTCCATATCACTTATAATCACTATCACTTAAAAGTTCCAAACGTACATATTATGTTTATTAATAAATAAACCTCTTATAATCACATTTATTATGTTTATTAATAAAATAAACCTCTTATAATCACATTGTACATCAAAATGATTAAGTTTGTTACACGTTTGATCATCAGATCGATTCGTAACACGTTA